>WBZZ01006280.1:0-44165 GCA_019918135.1 Paulinella micropora
ACGGATATTCCCGGTAACGGTATATCTCCGACGCTCCCCCTCAAAGAACGTAAACTAATCCGCCTTGACTGCTTAGTAATAATATGGTTTATTATTAAGTCCGCACCAAGGACCTTATGATCATAAATGAATTAACATGTCTATGCCCTATCACTCACGTTGGTGGTGAAAAGCCAGACCCAAAGAAGGTTTTTACTTACCCTCACTCTCTCTAGAGTCAGAAGTGGCTACCCCACTTACCGCGGCATGCATATATCAATGAGATTACATGCAAGGCTGGCGTCACACGGTAAAGCAAGGCCTCTCTGACGAGAAGACGATTAACAACTACTCTCACCTAACCTCTCAAATTGAAAAAGGTAAAAGTTGAGCCCATCCCGGCTGAAACTTGAAGTATGATCATGCATCGGAGAATTACATAACATATAATCAAAAAATAATAAGTCAACAAGTCGACTTAGTAAATGTTGATCCGGTAATACAATTTACAGTGAAATTTATTGATTTATCTATCCCTAATGCTTATATGATAATCATAATGTCCATATATATGAAGTATAGATATAGACATCACATAGTAACATATAAAATGTGGCATTGAATAATATAATAAAAGTTATGAAGGCAAGTGCATATAAAATATTCAATATGAAATATAATCATGCCAAATTAATGCAGTAGTTATAGAACATCGAGATATAAAAGAAAATACTATTTATATGATATAATATTAATGCGTGACTTAGCAAAAATAAAAACGGCAGCATTTCCCCGGCAAGGGGTACCTATCGGAAAAATATATATGAAAATAATATAATTCGAAGGGTAATTGCCGGCCGAACGCGCGGTTTTCTTTGCGCTCACTGTCGCGAACCGGTCTCGAACGAATCCCGCATTTGCATTTGCTTCTGGGCCTTGATCCCCCGGACTTTGTCTTGTGTTCTTGGCCCGTCCCATGCTCTACTACCTAAAGGTCCTATCAACGGAAAAAGGGGTAGCGCACGGCAAAGACAAACCAAAAGCACAGATAAACATGGTGGCAAGTCCTAGCAAGCTACAAGAATGCTTTGGGATACAAAATCCTTAAGAGCCGGAGGCTACGTAACGACTTTGTGTCCAGAAGCACTAAGTCGGTCGTTGACGCAGCCCACTTCCGAGTCGGCTGATCCAGGCGCCAAAACACAACCTAGAAAGCTGGGTATATAACAAATAGTGAGGTTGACCCTCGTATTACGTAAAGCGATACCGACATTGAGTGTTGGGACTCATTTCCGGTCACTACTCCAATGACTTGGTCATTATCGGCTTAAACCCCTACTAAGGCTATATCTATCCTACTCGTCCGAGAGCGCCATCTTTCTAAGCGCGTCCAAATCCAATTTGGGGCAGAACACGTCCAACAACATGTCTGCTTGATCCTTGGGCAAATACTTAGTCAAAACATCCCCTAATTGACCTTTAGTACCTATCTTCCTAAATAAAGCTATGCCTTCCTGTTCTAGCTCATGTAGGTAGTGTTCTTCCAAAGGCAAGTGTTTCGTGCGTGGTCCGGCTAACCCGCGTTGTGAGGCTAGTATGGTTTGTGCGTTATCCTCGTAAACTTCGAATGGTTTGGGCTCCGGAATGCCTAATTCACTTCGCATGTTGCGAATTGCCATAGCTTCCCTCAGTGCCTCGTTCGCAGCGAAAATTTCAGCGTCATTCGATGAAAGGGCAACTTTCGACTGCCGTTTGGACAGCCAAGCCACGGGATCCCCTCCTACTAGGACTACATACCCGGTACGAGATTTACCCGTGTTTAAACAAACCCTGTGAGCCGCATCGGGTCAAACTGTCATGGGTCCAATAGGTCCTGTTCCCTCCCGCACTAAGTTCTGTTTTACTGAACTTAAGTACTCTATCATTCTTCAGATATCGGATTATCTTCCCTAGCTTGGAATAAGTCTTTCCCACATCTACTGTCTGCAAAACGCTTGCAGAATTGAGGGCTTCCTCATATCCGGCCTAGTCATCTTGGCCAAAAAGAGTAAACTCCCAACTATCTGTGGAATGGAGAACTGTCTAAGTCTAGCTTGCGCGTCCATTGGCATAGGGTCAGTTTTTGAACCTGGAGTTGCGCTGGGCTTGCAGTGTTCATACCCGTAAAATTTCACAACTTTCCGAGCGTAACTTTGCTGACTTAGGATAATTTCCGACTTCGTCTGAATAATTTCCATCCCCTTGAATTCTTTTGCCAACCCGAGTGTTTTGATGGGAAAGTTCATCTCAAGTTTCTCGCAAAATCTGTCATAGGCTTGCCTATTAGGAGCCATGAAAATGAGGTCGTCTACATGGAAGACGCCTACTATTCCATCCCTATCTTCACTCCTTTCTCCATAAACATACATGGGTCAGATTGGAGTGTTACAAAGCCTAACTCTTTTAGAAGCCCGGAAAATATGTCATACCACCGCTTCCCGCCTGGGGAGCGCCGTATAATGCTTTGACGACCTTCCATATCTTTCCTACTCTCCCTAACATGGATGCACCGTGTGGTGGGCGAGCATATATGGCGTCAATCATGTCGGCATTAAGATGTGCGTTTTTAAAGTCTACCCCGAAAAGTCTCCTACCATAGCCAACTGTCAACTTGCAAAGCAGCAAAACTGATCTGTGGTTGGCGCATGGCACGTATAACTGTTCAGGATTATAACTTATACCCGGTTGCAACTGGTCTCCCCTTAAGGATAAACGTGACTTGACGAACCGAAGTCCATCTTGGTCAGTTTTTTACCTTATGCACCCAATTCAATCCCACTATCTTAACTCCGGCTTTGCTAGCCTCGCTTTCGTCTACCCATTGGTAGGTCTTGAACTCCGCTATAGAACGTAGCTCTCTATCTATCCCTGCCTGTAAATCTTTGAGTGTCATACCCTCTATGGCTAAGTCTGGCGGCAAATTTATGTAAAACATCCACTCACTCGCTTCTTCATGTGAAATGCAATCATCCATGTCAATCATCGCTGTAACATGATATGCAGATGTGCGGTGTAGATCTACTTGCTTTCTCACTCTCTTCCCGCTGACTATGTTTGTTTCTGTTATCCTGTCGCTCTGTTCCCATGTTACTCCCTTGGTTGGGGCCTTACCCTCTACATACTGTGTTGGGGGGTCATGTTGCGCGTGTGGGCTGTTCATATCTATTGGCAGGGGCCCTATACTCATGCGCTCATCTATTTGCTCCCCTTGACTGCATCAACCTCATGAGGTTCATGATCAGTCTCTAGCTTGGCCTCTACCTTATCCTCTACCTCCCTGTCTACGTGCGGTGTAGTGGTAGGACTGTGAGGGAATGGTGCAACTGGACTATCAGTGGAACTGGGTTCTATGTCGACTGCCTGGCTAGTTCACGGCTATACCGGCGTCTAAGAGCCCGTGTGTGTTGCTGTGGTCTAATGCATCGCTAAATTCTGGCTGTGGGTCTATCTCCCCCTCAGTTGCATCTTCCCAAGCTACCTGAGGCTCTATCGACTCACCTACCCTACTAAGATCAAAACGGACATCTCTAACGCCTGACAAGACTTTCTGTCCATCCCAAACTCTGTATAAATTGCGATGCATATCGTATTCCTACTAACTTTACTAACTTACCGGGCATGGATCCTTTACCATTTACCTTTCCTACGTGCATCACTCCCATGCAACCAATTGGACGTAATTGATGCAAGGGTGGTGCTCGTTTGAAGAGTAATTGGTAAGGCGACGTGCCCTTATGTTGTCCTTTAGTAATAGGTAATATATTACATAGCACTGTGGCTGTATGTTCCATTTCTGCCCAGAAGTTGGGAGGAAATCGAGCATGCTGTCTAAGTGCGCGAGCAGGCCCCCCCGTCACCCCGTTTATTCTTTCAGCTCTCGCATTACCATCTTTATCAGCAGTGGCTGCATCTTTGCATATTATGTCATTATACTTCTCACTGATCTCTCTTGGTGCCGTGAATTCCTGGTCGCAAACTACAACTTTAACTTTACTCTCTGTCTGTCTCTCAATAAACGCTATCGCTTTATATATGCAAGATATAAATTCATTTTTATGTCTTAAGTAGAAATCAAGAGCATAACCCGAGAAATAATAAAATCGTCCATAACCATGAATTTATACCTTTTACCTTCCCGTGACATGACTCTCCACGGGCCTTGCGTGTCGCAATTCAGCATCTCTCCCACTCTCTCTGCTCTCGGCAAATGATTGGAAGCAAATCGAGGCAACACGCTGGCTTTGGCAATCATGCATGGCTCACACATTCTACATTCTTCTTTTGCACTCTCTACACTACCATCTCTACCTACTAGCTTAATGCCTACGGCGTCAGCTAAAGCTTTAGTCCGCTCCCAGCTTACATGACCCGCCATAGCATGCACTATACTAACAGGCAGCACTCTCACTCTCTTGACAGTAGAAGGGTACTTAACAAACAGAACAGCATTCTTTATTATTAGTTTAGATGAATTAATACTCACTTTACTCTCTTTTGCTGTTACTATTGTCCCTTTATTGTCTAAGGGTGTGGGTTTTATGCTTGGGTTCTCCCACCCTGTTGCCCCGCCTCCCTCTCTCTCTCTCAGGCGCACCCTTAGGTGTGAAACGACACTTAGGATCTAACTTACTATCCTTATGGCTATCCCATCTGTATAGCAAGGCTTTAGTTAGCCTTCCCCTGACAAGTATGTCCTTTTCCTTCACAGGCAGTGCCCCCTTCAAGATGAACATCTGTCCATTTTGATGGAGTACTGCTCTGTGATGGAAATGGTCCATCGGGCCAGTGGGTGCAACGTTGATTGGCATGAGTGGAGCATAGTAGGCACTCTTGCAAATTTTATGCATTCGCCCCTCTCCATCTACTCTTGCTACACACATCAACCCTGCCTCTCCTATCACTCTCGTTCCATTCCCTGTACTGAATGTTACCTTACTGATCTTCTTCAGTTCTTTCATCATCGTGTCGTCGTGACAGACATACTGTGTCGCACCACTATCTTGATACACATGCTTGCTCTTTACTAGGTTACTATGTGCCATGACTGTGGTGGAGTCCTGTTTCTTCTTTGATTTGTTTTTCTTGTCTTTCTTCTTCTTCTTCTTCTTCTTCAACTTCTTCTTCTTTCTTTTCTTTTTCGTCTGTTCTTCTTTTTCAGACTCAGAGGACTCAGACGGCTCTGATGACATGAGCTCAGGGACGTCATCAGAGTCGTCTGGGTCATAGTCTCTATCAGGCATCCCAGTCTGAATCTGTCCTTTCAGTTCTTCCTGCAGGTTAGTTATTACTTCTCTTACCTGTCTGTCTAACTGACTGATTCTTTCTCTAGACGCACCTGTGATCAGTTCCTGAGGAACTGTCACCTCAACAAACCTACCTGTGGGATCTAGTCTTACCTCTATCCCATCATCGTTCGGTGTGTTGGGTGTGTCAGGTGTAGTTGGAGTGAAATGCTTGTTGTCGTGTTGGGTGGAGTATGGGCTAGTGGTATGTCTTGTGTTGTGAGTCACAGTCACTAGCTCAGTCGCTCTCATCACATCAGTCAAGTATTCGTCTATCGTTCCTCCTACCTCGATCACTCTCCTCTCATCCCATACTCCCCCTGACCTTTTCAACTCACTAGCTATCTCTCCAACTGTCTGCATGTCAATGGTCGAGACTAATCTGTAAGGTGAAACGACAGAAGGTGGTATGATGGTAGAAGTGGAGGAGGGGGTGCTTACCGGTTCCTCTTCCTCAGGGACGCTGAGGGCAGACCTGCTGCGCGGAGACGCAGCGTCAAAGCTTGAAGCTAGGTCGGTCTGGGAAGTTCCCGGGGCGCCGCGACCGGTCTGTGGGAGGTCACCTACAAACCTCCAAGTCAGTGTGTTTAGTGTAGCTGAGGAGGTAGGATCAGCAACCCAAGGAGGGGGTTGATAATTCCAGTCCTCTCCCTCAGCTACACAGCGTAAATTACGGAACATATCGAGAAATTTTTTCGCTATTTCCCGTAACTTTTTTTCGTTTGGATAATTGACAACTGCTGGTGGTCTGTCTGTTGCGCTCTGTTCTAAGTCTATGAACGGAAAAAAGGCACTCTGTCTCGCATGATAGCCACAATAGTCATCATAGATTAGCCTATCTGCCATTCTTTGAGGTGACCCGAACAGATGGGCCCCTAAACGAACTTTGCAAGGTTTACCCCGTGAAGTTTTCCCGCAGCATTGCTTGTTGCACGAAATTTTCTCGGGCTGTCTATCCTTATTTGTTGTTTTGGGTGCTGTGGCTGTTTGTGGAACTGGTTGAGTGATTTTCTTCTCTCTTTCTCTCTTTGTTGGTTGGTGTGGTGGACGTGGAGTGTTGGTCAGTGCAGGTGCAGCTGCA
This sequence comes from Paulinella micropora, assembly GCA_019918135.1. NCBI lineage: Eukaryota > Cercozoa > Imbricatea > Euglyphida > Paulinellidae > Paulinella > Paulinella micropora. Next base: position 6,382 of record WBZZ01006280.1, read on the forward strand.
ACTATCTCCCTACCTACCAATGTTTTTGTGACAATCCTGTCTTGGTTTGGTGTTGGTTTTTGTTTGTTTTTGTTCTCTCTCTGTGGGGGTGGAGGCATGAGTAGTGATGGCACCGCAGCAATAGGTGTAGGCAGTGAAGGCAATGAAATAGTTCTCACCACATTCGCCCTCTCTACTCCCTGCACTGGTGTACGAGATTTTGTTTCGATGTTGCGAGTTGATGATGTCGGGTAGGCAATAGTATGATAGGAGGTGGAGCAGGTGCATCACCATCTTCATCACTCTCCTCAACATCCTCACCACCACCACCATGCAAAACAAACACAGTTCCCTCAAACAAATCAACGTCTTCCTCTTCACCTTGCTCTTCCTCTCCCACTCCCTCTAGACCATCCGCTTGATCTATAGCTACGTCTTCTAGCACGGTAGCTCTCTCGTCATCCGGACTAACTCTCCCGTTGTCCTCACGCTGTGCTAACACTATTGTGTTCGCACGAGGGCATTGAGCACGATTGTGCTTTTTGCCCTTGCACCGTGTGCAAGGCAATTTTGGGCACGTCGCGCGCCAATGGTCCTTTGCACCACACTTGTAGCAACCACCCTTCTCTTCCTCACCCTCGCTCTCTTTAGCTACAAACGTACCTTGTGCCGGTCTGCGAATGAGTGTGGTTGTGTTGGGTTTGTGTGTCATTTGCCTAGTCAGGTTTACCCGAGATTCCGGACCAGAATTCAGACGAAAATTTTGCCAGACTTGGCGAATGACTCTCTCCACCTCACGGTGGTTCAGTCGGTCCTCGCGACCGAGTTGGTATACCATTGTATCCAACCCCGCGAATACTGTATGCTTCTTGAACTTCATCAAGAGAAAAGAAGAAAAGAAAACATCGGGTATTTTACCTCCGTAGTCGCGCTGAATACATTCTTCAAGATACCTATTTCTGTCCAACCACAACTCAATGTCCCCTCTTGGGTAGGATGAAATAAAAACAAGCATACGCTTTATCATTCCTGCTGCGTTGGCACCCCCATACCGGCGCTTAACAAGCACCAACATGCGTATAGGGTTGCCATCCGAGACAGTCATGCATAAAGCTATGCGTGTTGGATGCTTGAAGGCAACGGAAACATAAAGGCTTAGCTTGCGCATGGCCTTTGCGTGTTCCTTGCGTTCCTTTAACCTACGTCTTCTCGATCTTCTTTCTTTCTTAGACTTACTTCGTTCTTTCGGTCTTATTCGTGCATCTTGGCTCTCTTTTGGCATAGAGGCCTCAGCGTCTGATGATGTTGCATGAGTCTTAAGTTCTGTACGAGCTGCTGAGTCACTATCACTAGTGTCTGACTCTGTACTGTACTGTTCATCTACACTAAATGCAGACTCATCCCATGGGTATTTCTCTTCAGCTTTCTCTGGATGCTTTGCAATGAAACTGACTATGTCTCCTAGCTGTGAGCTCTCAGAGGTCGCTACCATCTTAAACGTGAACTCCCAAGCTTGATATCGGTCTTCAAAGACCTGCTCAAGCTCAGGAATGCTGTTTGTAAGGTTCTTCTTGCCCGTCTTCTCGCGAACAAGGCTCATTAACCGACAGAGTTGTAAATCTTCCGAGCCGGAAGACCCACTAGCTGACGGGCAACGGTACTTGCCGGAATAAAAGGTTATAAAGCGCAGAGGGTGGGCAATGCTGTGAGGCATTTGACCACTCTCTATATTCAATAACTAGTCAATACTAGCGTCCCAGTATTACTAATCCGTTATTATTGTCCAAGTGTTTACAGTTCACTTATGCAGTGTGGTTACTTTTTAATTCTGAGGTACAGACTGTGCTGCTTGAGCACCCTAGCTACGAAACCTATCCGTTCCATCTAAGCTATCCGTTCTACAATTGGCTGGCCTACATAGGTCCCGACGGGGACCTTGCCTATTCTAGATGATTCAAGAATGTCTAGACAAGATGTATTGTACAACTCAAGTATACTTGTAAGCAAAAATGGTATTACATAGGTAATTAGCAAGGAGGGCCGGTCGAGAATAAGTTTACGTGAATTTGCCACTGAAGACAAATTTGGTAACGGATATTCCCGGTAACGGTATATCTCCGACGGTCAAGTATGAGTCGGGGGAATACCATAAAGGGGACTTAGTCAACCTGTACGTACCCCAGGTACCCAACTTGGTTAGCGTCAAACTCTTTCCGATGTGGCAAGGCCCTTACACTGTTGTAGAACAAGTACGTGCTTTGACATACCGAATACAGGGAAAGGGTAAGACGCTAGTAGTACATATACGGCGGCTGATGCGTTTTAACCCCATGCTGGATCGTAACGAAACAATGACGGAAGCGGTACAGAAGCTGGAACACAGTTTAAGGCCGCCGCCCAAGCGCCGAGACAAGACGGCCGAGGCGAAGGAAAACCCGACACAACCCTTACCAGCCGTAGCCGAGGGGAATGATCCGAATAATAACGAAGCCGAAGAAGTCGCGGCTGAACAAGCCGACGCTTCCGAGGGGGACGTTATCGCGCCAGGGCCGACCAACCACCTGCAGTCGGAACAGGAGGAGAAGGTTGAACCGGTGCCGAGACGTCCACCAGCTGAATCAAAGCTGAGGTCGGCCGACGACGTGAAAACCATACACTGGCACGTCCGAAAGATATACCTTCTTCGGCCACCAGAGGCACATGTCGGCGACGATTGCCTCAACGATTTCTTTCTCATGAAAGTGAGAGAATGGGAGCCGCAGACTCGGGTCACGCGCACAAGCAAGGCCATCAAAGCCGAGCCGCCCGTACTGCAGTTCTATCGATCACACCAGGACCTCGACGAGCCGGAATCGCGGACTTTTTATCCTGTATACCGCGACTCCAACCAGGTCGAAACGTTCTGGAAAGGCATCACGGACAAGTCCGAAGGCTACACGCCGTGGCAAATACAGGCGTGGCCTAGGATAGTGCTGGATTACCATTCGATCTACAGCACGGTCGAATCCCCCTACGGGTGTGGGATGAGATAGTGGCCGAGGGCATAGCGACCCATTTCATCGGGGCACCACCACCAGGCAAATATAAGAAAGCCAAATTAGGGCAGGCGAAGGCGCAAGCTAGCCTAGCCCAGCATGCCATGTGACACCTCACAAGCATAGTTAACGCGGGTAGTATGCGAGATCCAAAGACCTATACTGGGTTTTACAACAGTAAGAAACTAGCCATAGGAAAGGGACACGGCTTTGGACTCCATATCTGTTAAAATACTACCTAAGTCCATTCTTCTTAGAGATAGCAAAAGAGAGCCTAACATGGCATGATACACGGGAAAAGAACCTGTCTTACCCTCCGTGAGGTGCGACGGCCCTGAAGGTATCTTGACGGGCTAGTAGTTGGTGTTCCACCAGGGGTCGGAACAGCTTCGGGATAACCAGGTTGACGCGCAGCAATGCCCGTTGATATGGTTGGCATTGCACATTATACCCACCTCTTCTCGAGTTGCACACCCGCCTCCCGCGGCAATGGCATGAGTGGTGTATGATAAGTTATTCCCCACAGAGTGTCTTAGATATTATGCTCGCTCTTGTTTGCTCTTTGTTTGGATGGAAGAGGCTCTAAGGCACCCGACGGCCCTACGTATACACATAAGCATATCTATACCACTAAGAAATATAACATGTCTCTATTTAACATACCACCGCAAATCGCGCAGTACGGCGAGGGTGGAACACGCGGACAGCAAAGATGACCGGGGCATGGGTGCACCCGCGTTGTCACGCTGTTGACCAGCGTTTGAAAACGAGCAGAGAGTCGAACACCGACACGAGAACAACACACACATTGCACATTGCTCGGTGTGCTTGGGCTGACATACAGATATATATATACATACGAACTCACGGAGATATACGTGATATAGGCACCTGGCGGTGTATGTTTGGCACCGAACATCTGGTGGAGCAGTATCTCGGATTCCTCCTGGCGTGCGTGGCTTCGGTCCTGGTGATACTGGTAGTACACCTAGGATTACGGGCGATCGCGGGAGAAGGGCAACGCGCTCCCTCCATCCGCGCGGGATAGTCCGGCGGGAACGACCCCGGCAGCTAGCCCGGTGGCGGACCGGCGTCGCGAAGCGAAGCAGCTGGACGAACCAGACCCATCTGAGGCAGCGAACTTCAGGTGCGGTCACATACATACCTCACCAGAGGGGACACCTCACACCACAATGACCACTCCGAGCAGTTGCGCAAACAACCTTGCAAGCAAGGGCGCACAGGGAAACGAAACCCTGCAGCGCAACCTTGTCGGTCCCAATACACCGCTCACACCCGCTCAACCTTCAGGTGGCTAGTGTTGTGACTACACCGAAATCCCCACGGGGAAAAGCTGAAGTCGAGTCGGAGATGTTGACGACCCCTATGAAGTCATCGGCTGACGAGGGGGTGGCACCGACTGAGGACAGCAGTACACCTGCATCGCAACACACCGATGAGGACGTCGATCCCGAAAGGTTAAACACCCTCAGCACTCGGGATTTGGGTGGATCCCAGAAGAAGACGAGAGCCTATATTGTGGCGAAGAATTGAGCCTCACGCGGATGGACGCTAGGGAGGAAGCACGCTTAAAATACTGAAAGAAGGTCGGCGATGAGGATTGACTCAAGCACGACGCTTACATCGTGACAAGCTGAACCCGCCCGAAGAGAAGCGGCCCATGAGCGGCCACGGCCCACGGATCCGGCGTACCAGCACCACCGCTGCCCGCCACCGGAACCGACTGCACATTGGGCAGGGACGAAGTATTCCCCGCGTGCTTTCATGCCTCCGACAACATATTCGGAGTATACGGACCGATCGACCGTCCGATATACGCATATTCGGAACGGGGCCCGGTACCGCCGCGAACGTGGAGGGTCGTAGCACCCGGAGTGCGTAGGCCATATCGCATCGACACGGAAACGATGTTGAGAGATATGGACCTACACTTGAACCAAGACCCAGATCGGGAAAGGGAGGAGTATCAGAAACCGGTACGCTACGCGTATGACCCACTGACGCGTAGTGTGCACCGGATCTACCCACCTTACCCAGATATCACGGATGCGGAGCGCAGGCTGCGGCTACAATGCCCGGCGCTCGCACACACAACCAACGTACGAACGTTCCCGTTCACACCGTCTAAGGAGCCCGTATACGATTGGTGGGCAACCAGGTTAATTGGGTCCCAGACCCGCACTTGTTTGAGGCAAACCCTCGCAAGATTAACCTGCCGCCACCAAAGCCTCCATTCGACGAACGGGGCTTCTCGGACTACCTTGACAAAGCGAGGTACGAGCCCACCGAAAAGGACAACGTCCTGAGGGTACAGTGTGAAGGGTCAAAGAAACGCGGGAGAGGATGGGGCCCGAGATGCTCGCGGAGATGGCACCTCACGGAAAGAGCGTATGCGTCACCAGAGCGATACGGGCCTCACCGATGCCCAGATCATGCGTACAACAATGACATCGAATTGATATCCTGCGCATGGACACCACCATGTTTCGGATGGTATGTCCCACCCACATGGGGCTTTCGCGACAACCCATTACCGGGGATCGCTCGGTACAAGTCGATGGATGAAGACCGAGTGAAATTTACCAAAACCTTGTTCGAGCAAGCCAAATCGCTGCAAGGATGGGTGGGATTGGAGGACTATCAGCGAAAGCACGCCCTCCGGTTCGACTGCATCTGGAAAGATCCGAGATGTTTGCTTGAACCACACCAGCTCAGAAAGTTGCAGTGATCGCAGGAAGATATCAATTCTTACTACAGACTGCTCGAACTTTCGGGTATCCCATGGCCCGAGGAAGTCAAGGTATACCGAGCCTACTACCTTCGGAGCAACATGACCTGGGACCTCAGGGTTGAAGAGAATGTACTCGCGTACTATAGGCAGGTCCTAGGCATACCCAAGCCTCCCCTCCCTATGTAGGCCGCGAGGCATAAGACGACGTATACCTGAGCGTTTCCGAGGTGCGGCTCGGCTACGGCAGCAGTATTACGTACGGTTCCAACACGAGCATCGGCTCGCGTGGCTGCTGACGATATACCGGCAGTTGACGAGGAGCGATGACCCAAACACATCCCGCATCGCCAACCAGTTAGCCGATCCTGACGAGAACGTTCCGAACACATATCGGGGCCGCGTGAGAGGCTTCGAACAATGGATCGAACGATTCAGGGCACAGGACGCACTGGGTTGGGACAGACTTGTCCAAGCCGATGAGTTCCGATGGCACAAAATAACTCAACGGTTGGATTATATCTACCACTTTCGACGTGAGTGGCCGTATTGGAGGCAACAGTACGAATACCAGCTGGGGCAGATCATTGGTCGATTCGCCCCAGTCATAAGGTGTATCGTGCCACAGCATTCGGAAGTCGGAGAAGACTTAACCTGGTCGGAAGCGAGAGCTTTGAAAGAAAGCCTGGACCAGGAATTAGACATGCAAGCGGAAGACCAACCCGCAGTGACATGGAGATGGCAACCATCATCACCGTCTAGCGAAGAGGAGTTCATAAACTCCCTCGAGGAAATATACCTCGACGAATAAGCGTAGATGCGTTTTGAGACCCAGCTAATGGGTTGTATATATATTGTTAGACACTTCTACCTTCGCCACAGCGAAGTAGATACTTGCCGGGTGGCAATAGGAAAATATCTGCAGACAACAAAACCTAACAAACAACGCCGAACACGCCAACGGCACCCTTGACACTGGTGTAGCGCCCGTTCATCCCTATGATGGACGAGGATGCACGGAGGTATTGAACAATTGAGATCAATACCTCCCTGTATTCTCGGGATCACAGATCCGTCGGACTGATTAGGGCCGAGACATATGCTAGGGACGCGGAACCTTAGAATTGCTCGGAGATTTGTTTCAGATCAGATACAAATTGCCCAGTAATGCTCGGATCACAGATCCTTAAGATAGGGAATGGGGGACGCGGAACCTGAGAATTGCTAGGAGATTTGTTTCAGATCAGATACAAATCGCACAGTAATTTTCGGATCACAGATCCTTAAGACTGCGAAGGGATGGTTTGACTGCGACATGATCAGACCGTTGTACGTCTATGGAAGATCGCCATAGAAGAGGGGGAGGAGATATTTCAAAATTCAAATTCAAATTTGAACTTGAAAATCTCCAAACTCAAATTTATATTTTGTAAGCACCGGACGTACAACGGTGATGAAGAGCAAAAAACTTAGCTGTCACTCAAGCTACTCAATGGGTTATCTCCACAGGAGATGATCACCCAGGAGGAGACAGACCAGGAAAGTACGCTCTCATTCATCGATATTTACCAATCTACCCCTAGTTACTACGGTTCCCGTATAAGACGGGGAGGGGTGATTGTAGGAGCAGATAGGTAAATATGTTAGCTTTTCTTATACCACTATACACAGCGATGTATAGAAGAGCTATATCTCTTTAAGATGTAGTTATATCTGTTTTTATTTATATACTTTTGAGCCGGTTGAAAACGATAATATTACGATTCATAACCGGTACTACTTTTTTAAGCAGTATAATATTATCGTTAGGGGTGACACTGGGAAATGCCTCTCTTTTTCCCTCTTGTTGCTTGGCTCTGACAGTCTACTATATTTTCCTTCATACTGGTTTCCTCTCTTTGTAGAGGAGGAAGATTAGGTTATTTTCAGATCCTACGGTGCTGTGGAATTGGAAGTATAAATACCCCTGCTAACATTAAATAATATCTTTTGATTATAACACTCGGACAAAATTCTCACGCACCCTGACGAGGGCTTGCGCGACACGCGGCGGAGTCGAGGGGGAGAGTGGATTATGCCGGCACACCCGGTGTATAATGGCATTACCAGATGTTACGGTCTGTCTGTTATCCTTGGCTTGGAGAGTACTGAGTCCCTTCAAGGGCCAGTAGTACGTTAGGTATTCCTCATTCTACAAGTAGTTAGAGTTGTTATATTATTAACCCTTAACCGGTTTGCCACTTTTGGGGATCTAAAGCCACGTTTGGGGATCCGACCCAATTTCAAGTTTTTTAATCCCTATTTGTGGTTTTTGACAGTTATATTATTAAATTCAATTGAATTAAACCCGGTGGAAGCTAATTGTGTAAAAAAACCGTTCTTTAATAACTAATAAAACCTTGACAATCACTGTCACAACGGCTGCCTCTTACATTTCCCAGATGGAACGAAATAATTGACTGTGTGCCACGGAAAACATTCTCCAGTTCGGCAAAAAAAACAGCGACAATCGCTGCAATGAGCACTGGTACGCTTGCGGATTCCATTACTAGCACACACCGCACAACAAACCGAGTTCTGCTTACCCGCGCCGCGCTTACCATCACTCGCCTCGTTTGTAAGACTTACCAAATGGCCAGGGCATATCACACGCTTGCCCCTCGCTGCGCTTCTAGAACCTCAAAAAAGCCCCGCATAAGACACCAAACCCTCAATAAGCTCCTTGAGCATGTCTTTGCGTGTTTTTTCTTCATGAAACTGTTTGTAGATGATAGTTGTGTTTGTAACCGCAACATCTAACAAACCCGCAAATAACTTGAACCAAGGCTTGTTGAATCTTACCGCCTTCTCAACTCCGTAACGAAGTCGTAACTGATCGCCTGTATCAACGCCGCCCATGTGCTGAGTGTATGTCTTGCAAATTTCAAAACCATTCACTGGAACCGTAGCTCCACCCCCCCCATGCAGCCTCCTTTCGACGTGGCTCATGGTACCCCCCAACACAGTTGACAAAAAATAAACCACCTGGGTGTCTTTCCAAGCAACAGCATGCATAGTGACTCCGTTATGACTCCAAGTGGCCATTGCGGACGTGCCCCGGTCACTATTCTTCTTGACTTCGTCCAGTAGCTCCTTTGCCGCCCTCAGCCTGGGTTTGACAACAGTGCCAATGCAGTTGATGCCCCTCTTTAGGACACAGTCAAAAAACAACTGCAGCCCTGTGTAAAACCTATCTAAAGCGATGATCCTGCCGCTTTGGTCGATGCCGGTTAGGTCTAAAAGCTTCATTACAACTGCATACGTCATTCCGTGCCCAGAATCGTCCTGCACCGTTCCCTCACCCTCATAACAAAGCAGCGTATAAAAATAGCCTGTTACTGAACAGCACAGAGCAAACAGTTTGAATCCCCATTTGATGGTTTTTTTCGGTAAGTATTGCCTGAGGTAGGTACGCCCTTTAAAAGGGATCATTCCCTCGTCGATTGACACCCACTGATTACGTTTCCAGGTTGCATACTTGTTGGTGTTTCTTGTGACATTCTGCCAGAATTGCGTGGGTAAGAACATAAAGAAAATATCCACCATACTGAGGAGGTCGGGGGAACGCACAGAAAGTGATGCCCTGGACTGCCCTTCGAATGCCGGAAGCACACGAGGAGGTGCAACACCCACCTTCCATTCTTTGACATCTTTGAACTCACTGGCAGGTAGGCTATCGCCTTCGTCAATCTCTAGTGCCGGATCCTCCTCCTCGTCTTCACCAGACCCCTCATCTTTTTCGACATCATCGTCACTGACAAGTGAGTCGCTGGGATGAGGGGCTCGTTTGTTGTCCATATCTCCTTCTTTTTTATCCTCTTCATCGATTGAACTACCCGACTCATCCCCCGACTCTGGCGGTCTGTTGGAAAACAGTACAGTAAGGAATACTGACAGCCAACGCCGATGCATGTATGGAAGTACAGAAATCTACTATACTTCCAGCATCGTCCTTGGCCGACAACAAAACAGAAGCAAATTGCACAAAATAGCTGAAATCAGGTAGGGATAGGTACACATAGTCATCGTCATCAAAGTCGCTGTGTATCAAGCCGTCCTCACTGCAAACACGCAGAGAAACCATTCGACATCACAAGAAAAATTCGAGGTTCAAGAAAAACAAGTCTACCCAGCATTTATTGCATTTTTGGCATCTCCGTCGATTTCCTGGCCTTGCCCAAGTATGCCGTTATCGGCAGAGCCACTCCCTTCAATTCTGTATTTGATAATCTCCGAAGCAATCATCATGGAATCGTCTTCATCCTCCGCATCCCACTTCATCCAAAACTTGTCTTTTGTACGACCATACTGTCGAGAAACAGTACCCTCAATCTCCCTCGTCTTCCAGTCATCAGGCCATTTTTGTTTTGCATAAGCCTCACCAAATTCCCTGACCGGAAGACGCACACGGACTGTGAGAAGCTCTTGGTGCGCAGACATGTTGAAAAAAAAAAGTGTAACCGCCACGTAAAAAAAGGCAACGAAAATTCGTGAAAAAAAGTAGTTGGTGCCTGGTTTCAGTTTCATATTTAAGTCACTTCTAGAAAAGCTATGACATTCTGGTTTTCACAGATAGCTTCCCCAACACGTAAATATTAAATTTGCAGCGTAGTACAGCTTGTTTCGATTGGTATTTATGTTTTTATTCAACTCAAAAATTCAAACCACTTTTGGGGATTGAAGCCACTTTTGGGGATTGAAATCGGTTAAGGGTTAAATATTGAGTCACTATAACACCGCTATGACTGTCACAGGAAAAAGACAAGAAGCAGGGGAGTGATATGGGGAAAAAAGAAATTCATAACTGAAATTTTAAGTTCATTTAACTCATTTCTGAACTAAATCGAAAACCAATTAGAGAATCGAAAACCAGTTAGAGAAGTCGAAACGTAGTGCAGAGGAAAATCTAACGGGCCGTTCAAAAAGATTGAAAATTTAACATTAATGACTTTAGCAGGCAGTTGAAGTGCTCAGTCTGATAAGCTGACCAGAATTGATTTTTTTTTTTTTAAATCTTCAACGTTGCATTAATTAAATATTAATTTTTCCATACCGATATTAATATATTCAATCATTGTAATATTAAATATTTCAAAGCTTTACATGAGGCTACGGATGAGAGATCTCAACGTCACGAATCTGCAATACATCAAACTTTTAAAGTCGTGTTGATAACAAAAACCTTATGATAGCAAGAGATAATCTCTATGTCCTCATCCATTCATCACGATGAAGCACTACCCTCAACAGGTTCGCCTTACGAGACCAAGGGAAAGAATGCAAAAGAGACACGCCATAAGTTGCCACGTGCGCACCTGTACATCTTCGAGGACTGGTCATTTTGCATGACGTTTTTTTTTTCACGAACACATAGTACGCGGACAAAATCATATTGATATTGACATACAAATAACAATGCCAAGAACGTCAGCAACCATGAGACAACTCCGCACAAAAAAAAAAAAAAAAAAGTTAACATTTTCTTTCTTCAATCACCTTAAATCAAAACCTCTTCCGCACAGCTGCCTGCCACATTTAAGACCGATACATAATCTGAATCTCAAAGGTAAGACACAAGGTAGAAGAGTTCTCTGATCGTGACGGTTGTCGAGGAAAGGGTAATAATGCAAGTCCTAAACATATAAATTAAAAAAGACAAAAAAACATAAAAATACAAGAAAAATAACTAAAAGAACTAGAAAAAAATTGCAGCAGAGATATCTGGAATCGATGTGTCTGTTAATTTTCAGGTGGAGAGCTATCTGCATCGATATTGGAGTTGGTGGGAGAGGGAGACGAGTCACTCCCAGTGCGCGAGTAGTCGCTGCCAGTGCATGATTCGTTGCCGCCGCGGGACATGTCCGTACCAGACATAGAATCATTACCAGACATGGAGTCTCGCGACGTTTTTCTTGTGACTTCATCTTCGCCAGAGTGATAGTTCTCCTCGTGTCGTTGACAGGTTAAACGATCCGCATATCTGCACACAAACGCACAAAGATTCACGTAAATACAGATGTGCATTTGATGTAACATTTGTTAGCAACGTGTAATTAGTTTGTTCATGATTCAAAGATGGATGGAAAACAACATACTATATCTGACCTACGGCCACAATATGGAAATTTGCAACGGAATGGTCGTTCTCCATTGTGCATCTGCAGATGCCGCTGCAACGTCGATTTTTCCGCAAACCTTCCGTTGCAACCTTCGACCGTGCAGGCGTGGGGTCTGTCTCCACTGTGCCTTTTGAAGTGGCGCTTCAAGCTATAATGTGTCGGGAACCTCTCTCCACAGCCAGGCCACAAGCAGAGAAAGGGTCGTATTTTCTTCGAGGCGGCACGGCGCCCAAGCCGTTTGGTGGGTACTGCGCTTAACGGGGCTCCGTTAACTGCAAAAGAACACAAGGAAGGCAAACGTTTTGCACGGCTTTCTGAATACTTGGCCAATATATGATATTACAAACAAGGATACGATAGGGCTCCATAGGAAGGAAGGGAAACATGTTTCACCAATACCACCACACCTACAACTACTGCTACTACCGCTTATTACCACGCTACTACACTAGTATCACTACCTGCTACCACTGCAACTACTCTCGCTGTAAAAACAAGGCGAAAAGAATTTCAACATGAAAGTTTACGGAATGTTATGTTCCAATGTTGGTCACTGCGTGCAATATTGGACGCATAATTTTGAGGCCAGGAAATTACCGCTTTTATGGACACTTTACGTCCAAATGACGCCTACCAAATTGGACGCCACGTCCAAATTTGTACGCAAAACAGGATAAGGGTTAAAAATATTTTTGAAAGCTATGGGGCAATTTTTTATTTTCTGCCAAATTTTGACCACGACTAGCACTACCACTACTACCACTACTGCGCTACTCACTATTACTACAACGCTACCACCACAATTTATACCACCTGAATTGTAGGATAGTACTAAAAACAACATACGCAAAAAATAATGTTCATACACAAAGTCTACTCCAAATTACAACACTACTGCCAAGAAGCTGACGAAGTATTAAAGTTGGAGCAGGGTTTCCCAATTAGAACAATTCTGCTGCTGGTGCTGAGATGATTTTTTTCTTCCAATTACGTGTTCCTCTGACGGGGAAAAAGAATCAGAGAAAACATTCCCAATAAAGACACTACTACTACTACTACCTACTAAATAATAATAATAATAATAATAATAATAATAATATATCTGAGGCGTACTGATGCAGCTAATGGCATATCCTCAACGGACATAAGCCTCCAATACCCTTGTTCGAGGTCCTCCACCCCCCCCCGTGTCAGTCTCTCGCCTGATGATCGGGGCCACCGATGGAGCTCCTGAGGGCAAGACTGCACTAAGCCGAGGTTATTCCGCAGTCCCAGCAACCTCTTGCAAGACGTCACCGAATGTGCAAGTGCATACACCAAGCGCGGTTGCTAGAGCTGCCTCGAAACCCCACCCATAACAATCTGGTGTCTGCTGGGTCCTGGGCTATCAACCAGCATATGCGGAGTTTAAGATCTTTTACGCGCGCAACGACCCTCCTCCCCAGCATCTACCACCAAAGGGTTATGAGTTGGCGTCACAGTTTAACGCCTTGAGGCCATTGGGCTGGAACTCTGTTTAGCAAGTGTGACTAGGTTTTTTCATCGGGATTTCCCTCAAATATGTCACAGTCAACACTCCAAGGCAGATTTACTATATCTGAGGCGTACTGATGCAGCAAATGGCATATCCTCAACGGACATAAGCCTCCAATACCCTTGTTCGAGGTCCTCCACCCCCCCGTGTCAGTCTCTCGCCTGATGATCGGGGCCACCGATGGAGCTCCTGAGGGCAAGACTGCACTAAGCCGAGGTTATTCCGCAGTCCCAGCAACCTCTTGCAAGACGTCACCGAATGTGCAAGTGCATACACCAAGCGCGGTTGCTAGAGCTGCCTCGAAACCCCACCCATAACAATCTGGTGTCTGCTGGGTCCTGGGCTATCAAAATAATAATAATAATAATAATAATAATAATAATAATAATAATAATAATAATAATAATAATAATAGTGCTTCTCTGTCAATGGCTGATGCAAATCTGCACATGCGCCTCCATCGTCTCACCCGTGAGGGGAGTACGAAGAATTGACGATAGGCGATATTTTTTTGAAAGTAGTGGTCTGTCCTGAAGGCTTGGAGCTGCCTTGCGGGAGTGTCAGTAGAGCCTATCGTCAAACCTTACGATGGAGGCACATGTGCAGAAATGCATTCGCCATTGACTGAGAAGCACTATCATTATTATTATTATTATTATTATTGTTGTTGTTATTATTATTATTATTATTATTATTATTATTATTATTGGACACCGTGATAGCCCAGTGGTCAAGTTCTACCATCTGGGCCCTGTCGCCAGTTCGATTCCCGTCGGTGCCACCAGTATTTTCATTGAACATACCGGTCCGTCAGGAAGTGTTGGAACTGCCCTTGCGGGGGTGTCATTAGAGCTTATCGTCAATTCTTCGTACTCCCCTCACGGGTGAGACGATGGAGGCGCATGTGCAGAAATGCATCAGCCATTGACAGAGAAGCACTATTATTATTATTATTATTATTATTATTATTATTATTTGGGAGTACATAGGCCATCGGTCCCTTTCCATGGGCTGATTGGTATAAAGCTCCTAGAGTAATGTTCTATGCCGTCACTTGCTTTATTCCACCGATTGGTGTGGAGACTTTCCTTATGGAATGGAGGACTGGATGCACATGACCTTTTGGCTCAGCAATTGGCAGACGATACATACATATTATTATTATTATTATTATTATTATTATTATTAGTATCATAATTGGACACCGTGATAGCCCAGTGGTCAAGTTCTACCATCTGGGCCCTGTCGCCAGTTCGATTCCCGTCGGTGCCACCAGTATTTTCATTGAACATACCGATCCGTCTGGACCAGTATTTTCATTGAACATACCGGCCCGTCTGGAAGTGTTGGAACTGCCCTTGCGGGGGTGTCATTAGAGCTTATCGTCAATTCTTCGTACTCCCCTCACGGGTGAGACGATGGAGGCGCATGTGCAGAAATGCATCAGCCATTGACAGAGAAGCACTATTAGTATCATTATTATCATTATTATTATGGACACCGTGATAGCCCAGTGGTCAAGTTCTACCATCTGGGCCCTGTCGCCAGTTCGATTCCCGTCGGTGCCACCAGTTTTTTCATTGAACATACCGGTCCGTCTGGAAGTGTTGGAACTGCCCCTTGCGGGGGTGTCATTAGACGTTGAAAATACTGGTACCGACGGGAATCGAACTGGCGACAGGTCCCAGATGGTAGACCTTAACCACTGGGCCACTAATAATAATAATAATAATAATAACAATAATAATAATAATAGGATGGTTTGCGGTGCGACCCCCCCCCCCCCAAATCCTCTTCCCAACGTCGCTCTTCCTCTTTTCTCACATGCACAATTTTTTACAGTTTTTTTTCACAGCCTTGGAAATATCAGCGGCCCCACTTTGTAATTATATTCAAATTTCATAATTTCAACTATATCTCTAAAAAAGTGCTCGCGGAAAGCTTGCGAAAACAAAAAATCAGCCTCTAAGCCAGCCATTCATTTGGCACTACTTTTCCAGAGTCTTTTGTAAATCTCTATTTCAAGTGGTTCACTACCTAGAACGCGTCCCGAGGTGAAAACCATAAATCAGCCTCTCAACCCTTCTATTAACTTTTACAGCCCTGGAGCATTCTCGGCCATTCATTTTGGTGCCGGCAAACGTGGGGAGGGCCCCTGAAACCCCCCCCCCCCCCCCCCCGCATCCACAGTCGACAGAAATGAATGGCTGAGAATGCTCCAAGGCGCTCGAAGAGTTGTGCCAGAAGGTTTTATGCCGGTTACCTCGTACGCTAGTTCGGTTACCTCGTACGCTAGTTCGCGTGGAGTACGTACAACTGTAGGGCTGGGACTAACACCCCCTCCAGAGTCGACAGAAACGAATGGCTGAGAATGCTCCAAGGCTCTCTAAGAGTTGTGCCAGGGGTTTATGCCGGTTGCCTCCGGCAAGTCATCGTACTCTAGTTCGCGTGGGGTACCTACAACTGCAGGACTGGGGCCCTCCCCCCCGGGCCCGCCCCTTCCCCGTCGACAGGGTGTGTTCGCTTGCCGGAGGTACCGGCAAGTACCCCCCCCCCCCCCCCAACAACAACAAAAAAAAAAAAAAAAAAAAAAAAAAAAAAAAAAAAAAAAAAAAAAAAAAAAAAAAAAAAAAAAAAAAAAAAAAAAAAGGAATTTTGGCATTCAGGACGCAAAATATTTGTGTGAATTCCTAAAAACTGTATTATTTGATCCACTTGCCGTCATATTGCCCCAAGACTATATGGCCAAAGCATTTGCCTGGTTTGGCCGTATCAGCACAAGAATACGGATGCAAGCGGTGAAAGTTTCCGCTGATTTTCATCGTTAGTCACGGTTTGTCTGCCCCACTTGGCGAGTGTTTTCAGATTTGTCACCAAACTTCTCGTTTTTGCGGACCACCAACCCTTATGGAGGTAATTGCCCTTAAACCAAACAAGTACTAGCATCATCAACGTCGAGTCTGGGGCTAGCTACCGTGCAAATATGGTTCACACAGACCACGATTTATTCCGACGGGGGTGCAGAAAATAGGCTAAAAAAACAAGGAACATTCAGGACATTCCCCGAACGCAAATGTTTGCGTGAATTCCGAAAAAATTACAGCAGCATCAACATCAGAGTCTGGGACTTGCCGCCCTTTCAATATGAGCTCCCAACTTCTGGTTATTCCAGAGTGATATAATAATAATCACAATAATAATACTAACAATAATAACAACAACAACAACAACAACAATAATAATAATAATAATAATAGTGCTTCTCTGTCAATGGCTGATGCATTTCTGCACATGCGCCTCCATCGTCTCACCCGTGAGGGGAGTACGAAGAATTGACGATAAGCTCTAATGACACCCCCGCAAGGGCAGTTCCAACACTTCCAGACGGGCCGGTATGTTCAATGAAAATACTGGTCCAGAAATAGACCGGTATGTTCAATGAAAATACTGGTGGCACCGACGGGAATCGAACTGGCGACAGGGCCCAGATGGTAGAACTTGACCACTGGGCTATCACGGTGTCCATAATAATAATAATAATAATAATAATAATAATAATAATAATAATAATAATAATAACAATGATAATTGGCATTCAGGACACTCCCCTAACGCGAATATTTGCGCAAATTCTAAAAAACTATACCAGCATCAACATCGAGTCGGGGGCTAGCCACCCTGCAAATATGAGCTCCCAACTCCTGGTTCCCACAAACCATGATTTATGGGGACAGGGGTGTGGAAATGCGCCGGGTATGTTGGGGGGGGGGGGGGGGGGGAGGTACACAATTTCCATTCCCCCCTGGCCCCAAACACTCCACCCCTACAACACCTTTCAGGGATAATAACAGACATAATGATAGTAATAAAGTAATAGTAAAGGAATAATAATAGCAATAATAGTATAACAGTAGTGGTGGTGGAAGCAGTAGTAGTAGTAGCAGCAGCAGTAGTAGTGGTAGAGTGGTGGTGGTGGTAATGGCGGTATTAATAATACTGGTAGTAGTAGCAGGGTGGTGCGCTGGTGGCGGTAGTAGTAGTAGTAGTAGTAGTAGTAGTAGGAGTAGTAGTAGTAGTAGTAAGTAGGAGTAAGTAGTAAGTAGAAGTAAGAAGTAGCAGTAGTAGTAATAGTAATAGTAGTAGTAGTAGTAGTAAGTAGTAAGTAGTAGTAGTAGTAGTAATAAACCCTACTCATTCTCACAAGGAAAAAAGTACATGGCTCTGCCAGTGGACTGATCAATACATGCACGTGAATACAATCATTTAAAACACCCCCCCCCCTTCTCTCCATGTGTCGCCCAAGATGCAGACCTACCGATCTCCGCCTTTGGAGGTGCCGCGCCAAGAGTACCTAGCTTCTGGAGAAGCCCGCCGTTGGGTTGGGCTCTGTTCGTGTTTGCCATTGAAGCCAGGATGTAGGACGGGATTATTATGGGCATAGATCCGGCACTTTGCTCCAAGGTTTGCTCGGACCCAACCACCGCGGGATGGGCCGTCGCTGCCAGGAGATTGAGCATGGCATGAGTGGTTGTGGGTTGCGAAGACTGCTGGGCCTGCTGTCCAATCATGCGAGGCGACGCGGTTGACGTGGCCTTAGGGATTTCGGCAATGTCCACAGCAGTCATAAACGCTGGTTCCAAAGCGTTGGAATCGTGTAAAAGAACTGTATCACCGACTGACACCATCTGGTCAGATGGACGCGCTGACGCTGGCATCGAGGGAAGTACTCTAGTTGCCACGAGGCGTTGGTTGTTCCTATCACGAGGTACGACCGCTAGCGCTGCAGTCGACACAGCGGACGCACCCGCTGTGTTTTGTGTTGCGGCGGTGACCGCAAGGGTTGGCGTCGTATGCTCCTTCCAAAAGGTAACATCGGCGTGCACGGAAAAGGGCTGGAAAGGTTTGGCAAGGGGGTGGGGTTGAGTCGACGATCGAGCTTTTGGGTGACAGTCCATTTGGCTGGACGCCAAAATGGCTGAAGTGTTGGGGTCTACAGCGACTGTAGAGCCCATAGCAGGGTTTGTTGCGAAATGATCCTGAAGCAAAAAAGATTTGGTTTTCTCGTGTTGAGCAAAACAATCAAAGATGACAAAGCACCCAACATCGACCATACAAAGCCATACATCGCTGGGCATGGGATTTCAAGAAATATCCGTGAGACAAGATAGATGACTGTGACTGGATTTTATGTATAGAAGAGCTTGGCATAAGAACAGTGACAAGTACTCTTGTGCAAAGATGAGAACAATAAAATAGCTACTTTGGGATTTGTGGAGGAAAATGGCTTGGCGTTGGAAGACGTGTGCCAGTCATGCTTGTTGCAAAGATAAGCACCAATGACAACCATGATTCCGAGTTGGTTAAAAAGGGTGCAAAGAACTGATGAAATATGGGACCATAAAGAAATTCTCAGTGAAATGTCGGTACCCCATGTCTTGATAGCAGACCCCGAAAGAATGACATATATCGACATTTTTCACCTTTTTTGCGGGAAAAAAGAAAAAAAAAACCACCACCATATCAAGAACAAGAATGCGAACAAACTGAGAGCATGCCAACTTACCATGATCACTGCAACGGGGGGATTCAATAGGTTGTGGGAGTAGCAGCAGGTATCTCTACGTTCCCATGTTTTTGGATGAGTCGCCAGAACCTTCCAAATTGAGCACTCATTTCACAATGATCCGCCTTTCTTTTCCAAATTGAGCATCATCTCACAATGGTCCGCCTGATTCGCCTATTGCCACTTTCTAGCATTGGTGGCGTCAGATTTCCGACATTGCATACCGTGCTTTGCGGTCCCCACCACTCGTTCTCTTTGAGCAATATAAGAAGAAAAAACCAAACACAAGCAGCCTTCTTCTTCTTCGCTTTTATTGAGAGAACAATTTTACAATCGGGCTCAGGGAACGTCCACAACCTTCCTTTTTCGTCCCTCTAAATCAATCTGCCTCTTCCAGATCGGTCTTTCGCGGCGTGGCTTGCGACGAGGCGTGAACATTGGCTGAAAGTTGATTATGCCTCATAGTTTACTGGATTTTGGTCCATTGAACAACTTTTTTGATCGAAGAATGACTTTTGAATAATTGAAGTACTGTTTGTTTTCGTAGAGCTGAAAACTTGAAGGAATTCGAAGCATGCAGGAAGTCGAACGTCAGAAATTTTTATATCTTAATATTTCACAGATTCTTTCAACCAATTCTATGTATATGTAAGAAAATAAAATCAAGAAAACAAACACTGAACTGTTGAAAAAATGACAAAAATGGAAAAAATATGTATGTATGTATGTATGTATGTATGCATGTATGTACATATATATGTATTTATGAGTCTTGTATGTATGTATGTATGTATGTATGTATGTATGTATATGTATGTATGTATGTACGTATGTACGTATGTATGTATGTACGTATGTACGTATGTATGTATGTATGTATGTATGTACATATGTATGTATGTATGTATGTATGTATGTATGTATGTATGTACGTATGTACGTATGTACGTACGTATGTATGTATGTATGTTGTATGTATGTATGTATGTATGTAGATTGTATGTATGTTATGTACATTGTACATCAATCTGTCTTATTTTACCGGTTGGCCTGACAGAACAGGATGCAAATTTACCCAAAACTGGATAATCCATTGCCATTTTGTTACTTGCGGATTGGCATTATTGACATTAGTCACCCGGCCGGCCCAGTCAGGGAAAGTGGCATTTGCGCGTGAATATTCACTACCAGTAAAATTCACTTGTTTTTGCGGCTGGTGACACGCACCCACAAGTGCGGGTCCTCTTATTTTTGAAACACGTGCCAGCCACACATTTTTTTCACAAAAAACATATGACTGACTAAACCCTAAACTCTTGCGGTTTTTTTGTCTCGCCTGTGTGTGTAGTGTGTGCGTGCGTGTGTTCTGCTACTGCTGGGCAGTGCAGGCGTGCGTCCAAGGACTCTCCGGAAGCGAGTCTAGCTCCTGCCGGGCAGGCCGACAGACGCACGCTGGGCCTGGTCAACAGTGCGGGCGTGTGTGTGTACGCGTGTTCTAGCTTGTGTGCGTGTCCTGCCACTGCTGGGCGGGGCAGGCGTGTGTTCAAGGACTCCCCGGAAGCGAGTCTAGCTCCTGCCGGGCAGGCCAACAGACGCACGCTGAGCCTGGTCAACAGTGCGGGCGTGTGTGTGTGTGCGCGTGTTCTAGTGTGATCTGGCGTGCTCTAGTGTGTTTGTGTGTGCTTGTGCGTGTAGTCTCGAAGAGCTTGGCAAGAACAGTTTAAATCACAATGGCGTCTTGTAGTAGTTCCCAATGGCTGTCAGTGTATCCGCCTCTGCTGCAGAGGCAGTGGTAGTTCCAGATGCAAGTTTTGGATGCGAGTTTAGCTCCACGCCACAACAGACCAAGGAACTGCTGCGGTCCTTGCAGCTGAGCGAGGATGGCCAAAGTCTATTTGCGGCAGTTGCGGACATATCAGTCTCGAGTGTGCCCTTGACGTACGATGACCTGGAAGCAGACACACACTCTGACGCCAGCTCGGACACGGTGCCGTACCAGGACAGCACTCCTCCTGCCTCGCCCCGTGCAGACGGCTGGTCCGAGCTCAAAACAGAAAACAGAACGTACCTCTATCTGATGTATGATCCCTGGTTTCAATACCACGACAGAGACGAGATCCTATTGGGCCTGCAGTCGCAACGCACCGATGTGAAAAGAGCGCAATGTGATCAGGTAGTGAGGAAGATAGACGACTTCCTTAGCAAGCACTCGGGACAGGCTCACGACATGCGCGAGCGGCATCTCAGGGCAGCCGTCGCGGTCAGTGAAAAGAGAGTGAGAGCGTACGAAAACCTGAAAGAACGCCTGGGGCGGGAGCCCACAGAGGACGAGCGCCAACAGGCAAGTGCCTGCGCAGAGGCGTACTGGCCGCAGGACGGCGCGGACGAGGTACCTGGGCACAGGTGCCCTCTTGCAAGAACAGGGCAGCGGCCGCCGAGACTGCGTCACTCATGCGTACTTGAACCTGCTGCCACCCTTGCCGCTCCAACCAGGCGAGCTAAAACCCAAAAAGAAATCTAGCTATCGCCGGCGCCTGGCACGCAGCATGCACACGGCGTCAGTCGCCACCTTTTGCGACGGGGCTGCCAAGGAGGACTGGCACACGGACGCAGCCGGCAAGCTCTGGCGGCCCCGCCTGCTGAAGAGTGCCTCTTTTACCGACCTGGCCCGCCGCCGCCTGCGCGGTGATTTCTTGGTGGGCTGTGATGGGCACTGTGTAGCTATCCGGGGGAACAAGATCCTCAACGCCGGTTCAAAGCGCGAGCTGCCCCTGACCCGCCAGAACTTAATCAGTGTCGGCGTCAAAGACGGACACCACATCGAGGTGGCGAAACTGTAATAACAGAAAAAATCACGTAAGTGTTTCTGTGGTACCAAAATGTCTCGTGTCGGGACCCCAAAAAATGCTATTTTGTGAGACATTTATGACACCGTTTTGGCCTGGGTGGCCAGGAGGAGGGGTCTGGGAAAGAAGTGTGATTTTGGGAGGGGGGGGGTACACCGTCCCAAACCATGTCATAAGTGTCATATTTGTCATAAAATTTTTTTTAGTAAAAATATAAGGGAAAATACGGACAAAAAGAGGAGGGACACCACCCACCCCTTTTTCCAGGGGCCGGCGCCGTGAGACACTTATGACACGATTTTGGCCGGGTCGCCCGGGGTGGGGGTCGGAAAAAAATACGTGGTTTTGGAGGGGGGGGGGGTCCTCGGCCCAACCCATATCATAAGTGTCATATTTGTCATAAAAAATTTTAGTAAAAATATAAGGAAAAACCCTGCCAGAAAGAGAAGGGGACCACCACCCACCCTTTTCCCCGGGCGGCCGGCGCCATGAGACATTTATGACACGATTTTGGCCGGGTCGCCGGGGGTGGAGGGGGCGGGAAAAAATGAGTGGTTTTGGAGGGGGGGGGGTCTCTCGGTCCAAACCGTGTCATAAGTGTCATATTTGTCATATAAAAATTTTATCAAAAAAAATAAGGGAAAATACGGACAACACACACACACCACCCACCACCACCACCACCCACCCTTTTTTCCCGGCGGCCGGCTGCAGTCAATACCCACCACTCGACCGAACTTTGGGGGGGGGGGCGGCCGGTCGCACGAGCCTGGTCGGTCGTGACCAGGCCAGAACCCTCGAGTCGTCGACCGAGGGAAGTGGGTAGCAGCCAGGGTCGAACCCCTTGTCGGCCGTACCACTGAAATGTGGACAAATCCGCTGAAGCTTACCGCGCCGCAAACCAGGGGAAATTTTCGCGAAACTTTTTACTCACTCTGTTTTGTCTGCTTTAGGTGCTACCGCGCGAAAATGATGCTCGCTCTACGGAACAAGCGAACGACCACTGGTACGGACTCCCAACCCCTCAAGCGACGCCGCCTGGAGTTGCCCCCGCTTACTCGCACTGTCGCTCGCCAGCCGATGCCCGAACACGCGAAGCGGGCCTTAGTGCGATTCTACGATCGCAGAAGAGATGTGCGTGTCTCGCTGAGTGACCTGTTATCAGACTTGTTGAAGGAACTGGTTGACATATCCGACCGGACTGTAGCACTTCTGGGCGTCGACGAAAATGGTGATGACATAGATTGGGAATGCACTGGCATGGATCGCGACTACGCGATGTGTTCTGTGTTGGATCAGTTGGTAATGACAGTGCCAGCCGATGATCCGTTGATGAGCACCGTGGCCGGCCTGATCGTCGCGGAGCACAAAGGTCTGTACCTGCTGCAGGAGGAGATTGGTATGCCAGCCGAGCTAGTTGGCATAGTCGGGGAATACACTAACCCAGTCTACTATGAGCCGCTGAATGCCAGCGTGTGGATGTCTTGGAGCTGGGTCGACCACCGGCACATGTGCGAGACCATGGCCCTGCCCCCCCTTGTGCCTGGTATTTGTCAGAGCGATCCGTGGCGGGACGGGGAGCAAATCGCATACGGCATATTTGGTGCCAGAACTGAACGTAACGCACTGGAATACGACGAGATAGAAGTCTCCTGCGATACGAGTAAGAAAAAGTACTGGAAGGAAACAGTGGAAGAAATAAACAGGTGTCTCCTCGGGTTCTTCCAAAGAGTTCAGGCACTGCTGGCCGAGCAGTAAAAAAAACAATTAAACTGTTTTTTTCCTCTGGTTCTATCAATTACAAAATGTTAGCAGTCTGTCCTACCTGTGGCGCCTGCTTTTTTGAAGGCCAGTTGTATTGGTCTGGAACTTGCAAATGACCCCCGGGACTTAGCCTCGCTCGTGTGCCGCCCTTATGGTGACGGCGCCTGTATCAACCCCGCTCGTGATATCCCTGGTGGAGACACGTGGGAAGAACGCATGCGCTTCGTTGATCTAGACGAGATCCTGTAAACTAATTTAAAAAACTTCTCCTCTTGTTATATTATTTAATCAGCAACAAATGGAAGTTGCGAGGTCGTACAAGCGGCGGCGCCTCGACGGTGCGACCGACGACTTTGTGCTACCG
Source organism: Paulinella micropora (assembly GCA_019918135.1). Lineage (NCBI taxonomy): Eukaryota > Cercozoa > Imbricatea > Euglyphida > Paulinellidae > Paulinella > Paulinella micropora. The sequence goes on from WBZZ01006280.1 coordinate 30,374, forward strand.
GTCGACGGACAGAGTGCCGACTTCCTTGTTTCGGACGGTGACGGGGGCGTGAGATGGGCAGCGGGCGGAGTGGCCGCGAACGACGCGGTAGCGCTTAATACTGCTCACAGGCTGACAACGTCCGGAAACCCGCACTTGGTCGATCTAGCGGACCTGATTACCTTAACGCTGGACACCGAAGCCAAAACTAACCAGCCGGCCGGGATGACTTCTAACAGCTCCGCTGGCTTTGCGGCCTCGGCCTCTAGCAATTCCGCCCAGGCCTACCTGGCCTTTGACAGCGACTTCTCGACCTTGTGGGGCACCACTGCTCCCGACAGCTACAGCGGCAACAACTATACCGCCATGATCGAGACTGTGGTCGATAATCTTCCTGTGCCGGGCGCGTGGCTCCAGCTCGATCTACCGATGCACGCCAAAGTCACTGCTTACCACTTCACGTCCGCGGGTGCTATTACTGCGCCCAGGGACTGGGTAGTCGCTTATAGCGCGGACGGCAGCCGGTGGTTCACTTGGGACAGCCAGACGGCCCAGACCTTTGTCGGCGACAGCCTGCGCACGTTCACGCCTGCAGCCGCGGCCGATTACGCCAGGTACATGCGCGTAATCTGCACCAAAAACAACGGGGCGGGAATCTGGTACATGCGGAGCCTGGCCTTCGACTACCAGCTGTACAATGCCGGCTGCATCGAGAACACTAGTTACCCTACCAAGGCCTCTCAGCTGGCGCCCAAGGCGTACGTCGACCACCAGGTGGCAGGGGCGGTGAAGTTCCCGTCGGTCATGCCTACCCAAGACGACTGCATCGTGACCATGGACCCAGACGGCTCGATCTTTGCGGTCAAGGATAGGACGCTCAAGCAGCCGTCTTTAGCTCCTAGCGGCAATGGCGCGATCGTGCTCATGGACACCGACTTTACGGTTACGACGATCCCTGACACCCTCGCGAGGCTGCCTAACCCCTTGCCCGCCTCGGCCGCGCAGCTGGTGACGGTCGATCCAGACGGCGTGCTAGGCCTGAGCAGCCAATTAAGCTCGTCAACGCTCACGCTGACAGGGGCTGGCGACAACAGTACGCTTTCCGCGCCTGCCACCGGCTCCGTCGCGCTCAAGCTGCCTGTGGCCCTGCCCAGCGCAGGCACCAAGCAGTTTGTCACGCTCGACAGCGCGGGCCAGTTCGCTACCGGTGCCATTGGCTTCCAAGGGGGAGACAGTGTAGCAATCGGGACTTTAGCGGGCGACGGACAGCAACCATTCGCCGTCGCAATAGGCACTCAGGCAGGCGCGAGTGGACAGGGCCAGTTTGGAGTTGCTGCTGGCTACCGGGCGGGATACTCTGGCCAGTCGGATCTCGCCGTCGCGATCGGTGCCTACTCCACGGAGAGCACACAAGGCAATTCATCAGTCTCTGTCGGTCCCTATGCTAGTACGCTCGGCGTACGGTCGGTTGGGATCGGCAGTACGGCTATCACGGGTGCTGCCGCCCAGGAATCGGTCGCAATAGGCTACAGAGCAAAAGCAGCGACATCCCGCTCGATTGTACTGAACGCCACGGGCGCTGAATTAGTGTCCGCTAGCACCGATGCTGCTTATATCAAGCCGTTGAGGTCGGGCGTCGATTCTACTACCAGTGAGAAGGCGACACAGTGGAACAGCACGACCGGTGAACTCACCGCCTCTAAATTTACACTCCCGCTTTCGCTTCCCGCCAGCACGTCACTCGTTTCCTTGACGAGCGCGGGCCAGGTAGGCGCGTCTGCGCTCAAGGTACCGGCGTCACTGCCTGGCAGCACGTCACTGTTGACACTCGATTCCGGTGGCCAGCTCGCGACAGGGGCTGTTAGCTCGCTGTCACTCAGCGGGGCTGGAGGCACCAGCACGCTTTCCGCTCCTGCCTCTGGCTCCTCTGCACTCAAGTTGCCGGCCGCGTTGCCCTCTACCGGACAGACAGCCCTGGTCACATTAGACAGCAGCGGCAACTTGGGCACTGGCGCCGCGAATTCGCTAGCGCTGGTAGCTTGGGACCCCTACACGTTTCCTGTGTTCAGCAACTACACTTACGGCAGCACGTGGACAGCGACAGTGAGCAGCGAAGAGGTCGGTTCCTGGCAAGCCTGGAAAATGTTTGACAACGTCACTGCCGGAGATACAGGCTGGGTCAGCAAGAACTACTACACGTATCCAGCAGGGGATTACGATGTGGCGGGCGCGGGCGCGAACGCACAAACCACCAACGGGATACAAGGAGAGTGGTTCCAGCTGCGTCGCTCTGATGGTGCGCGGATGCTGCTGTCGAGTTTTGATTGGTACCCTCGTGTTTATGTCGGGGATTCAACTGGATTATATGCAACCTGGCCAAAAAGTCTTACGGTACTAGGCTCGAACGACGCTGCCGACCCTCCCACTAACTGGACGGTGCTGTACCAGAACACCAGCATCTCTTCTTGGGCAGTAAATGAGGTTTCGAGGACGTTTACACTCACCACTTCGTATACAGGTACTAATTACTTCAGAGTCCATCGCTGGGTCATCGAAAAGATCTACCCTGGAGGAAACAGTGCAGCCCGCTGGGTACGTTGCACAGAGCTGAAACCTAACTTTGCAGCCGCTGCTGCCAGCTCGTTGTCACTCAGTGGGGCTGGAGGTACCAGTGCACTTTCAGCCCCAGCTTCCGGCTTTTCTTCGATCAGGCTTACCAACCGCCCTGCCTGGCAGCACTTCGCTAGTGACACTCGACTCTGGTGGCCAGCTCGCGACAGGGGCTGCTAGCGCACTGTCACTCAGCGGGGCGGGAGGCACTAGCACCCTTTCCGCTCCGGCGTCCGGCACTTCTGCACTCAAGCTGCCAACCGCTCTACCAAGCAGTACTAGCTTGGTGTCGCTGGGCTCCGACGGCGCGCTGCTGTACGGGGACCAGGCTATCTCTCATGGTCTGAGCCTTGTAGCCACTTCGTACGTGAAGAAGCCCGACAGCATGGCGAGTAACAGCTGGAATGGCCTGGTCGCGAGTGCGTCCACTTCCGGGAACGGCAACGCGTACGACGGCTTCAACACTGGCTCAAACTTCTCTTGGCAGAGCAACACTAGTACCTACAATGCCACGAGCGGCGCCTACACTTCCAGTTCCAGCAAGACGTTTTCGGGCGTAGCGTACCCCGGAGAGTGGCTCCAGCTAGATTTTGGCACTGGGGTCGTCCTGCAACAGTACTACCTGCAAGCCCAGTCCAGCGGTCTGGATAAATCGCCAAAGACTTGGCAGGTGGGCACGTCGTTAGACGGCACTACCTGGACGCTGTGGCACACTAGCTCGTACACCTTTGTCGACGGCACTTCCATCACTCTCGCGCCGACCGACAACGCTAGGGCCGCCCGGTACGTGGCCATCGTGGTTGCTACTATCAAGGCAGGAGGGAGTTCTAGCTGGTGCGGAATCAACCACTTTGGCTTTGACTACACGTCGTGCCCCGCGATCAAGAACATAGCGGCGCCGCTCGTCGGCACCGACGCTGCCAACAAGGCCTACGCAGACCTGCTAAGTGCTTCTGCGCTGAAACTGCCAGTGTCTCTGCCCTCTGCCGGACAGACGGCCCTGGTCACGCTGGACAGCAGCGGCAACTCGGGCACGGGCGCCGCGAACTCGTCAACACCGTACTCGTTCCCTGTCTGGAGCAACGCCTCGTCTAACAGCGCCACGTGGTCATTGACAGCCTCGAGCTACGAGACAAACTGGGGCGATATTTGGCAGCCCTGGAGAATGTTTGACAATATCACTACAGGAGACACTGGCTATGTAAGCAAGATATTCTACAACAGCAGCGGAGTCTACACTGCGTCGCTCGTCACGGGTGCAGGCTACACGGTGCAGTCAACTAATGGGGTACAAGGAGAATGGTTCCAGCTGCGCCTCGTGGACGGGACTAGCATGCGCCTAAAGGACTTTGACTGGTACCCGCGCCTGTATCCGACTGGTGATCCTACCTACGTGTATTGTACTTGGCCCCGACGGATAGCAGTGTTTGGCTCTAACGAAGCGTCCGCTACTCCCACTACCTGGACAGAGTTGTACCGCTCCGGCAGCGACATGCCTACTTGGCTAACCTCCGAGCTCTACAGGACCTTCACGCTCACTACCCAGGGCTACTACAAGGTCTACCGCATTGTCGTAGAATCGCTCTATGTCAACCCAGGCGGGAATGGTTATATACGCATCGCGGAGATCAAGCCCAGGTTTTGGACAGGGGAAACAGGCATTCGCGATCGACGCTGATGGTTACATCGTGTTCGGCTCGACCCCGGAGTCGCACGCACACACGTCGCCGCTGACGATCGGCACCTCCACGCTCGCGAGCACCGGGGCGGTCGCGCTGAGTCTGCCTAGCGCGCTGCCGTCCAACACGTCCTTCGTTTCCTTGTCCAGCGGAGGGCAGCTAGCCGCCTCTTCTGTCAGAGTGCCTCCTAGCCTGCCCGGCTCGACGTCGCTGGTCACGCTGGACTCGGCGGGCCAGCTTGCGGCCAGCTCGTTGTTGCCTGCCTCCACGCCGGCCCAGACTGCCGTTCTGAGCCTGACTTCTGCGGGGCAGATGGTGACCCAGAGCACTTCGACCACGGTCGTGACTTCTGGCTCGGTGACGCTGCCGACCTGGACTTCCATGTCGGCCTATACGCCTACCACAGACCCTAACTGGGTGCTCAGCCACTCTTCCGCAGTTGTAGGCCAGGAGAGCTATAGAGTTTTCGATGGCGTCGCTGCCAATGGCTGGACTAGCCTCGGCAACTACAACTCGGACGGGAGTATCAACACGACCAACAACGCCGTTACCAACGTGGGCGGCAGCAACGTGTACGGCGAACACTTTACGCTCCAGCACCAGCGGCGCCGTTACAGAATCACGAGCATCGCGTTGACTAATACCTCTTCTCTCAGTAGCTCAACCAAAAGCTTCACGTTGGCGGGGTCGGACAACGGCAGTACCTGGACACTGGTCTGGTCCGGTAACTTCTCTTTTACCACGACGTTACAGACCCTGAACTCGAGCGCGCCCGCTTCGACCGCGTTCTATTACTACCACCGGTTTATTGTCACTTCGACAAATTCGAGTACCCAGGCCGCCGTGGGGACCTTTGCGCCCGCCGTTGAGTCCGAGGGCGTGTCGGCCACTGCCACGGGCCTCACGGGCGTGGATACGATCACGAGCGGCAAAGTCACCACGACGTTGCTGACCGCGCTGCCCTCCGCCGGCACGGACCGCGTGGTACAGATCAACGACCTCGGGCAGTTCGAGCTGGGCACCTGGGACCGTGGCCACTGGCTGACGAGCGACACGGCCGTCTCTGTTAATAGTGGAACTGCCAGGAAGATCCCGGTCGATGGCGTAGTGAGGCTGGCGCCCGTGTACGGCAACATCACTGTAAGCAATGCCAACGGCTTCACGACCTGGCAGAACACGTCCGGTATGCCTAGGAAATGGTTGATCACTGCCTCGTTCAAGTTTATTACTTCGGCAGCGGCTACCAACAACCCGCCGACCAGTGGCGCCTATTACGATGTCTGGGTCGAAAGGAATTCAGTGAGACCTGCGTCAAGCACCGGCGTACAGCAGACAGAAGGCAATTTTGAGGTAACAGGGGGCGCCCATGGGCTTTATAGCAACGGGAGGTTCACTTTGCTAAGCTTGTCGGGTATGATGGAAGTGGCAGCAAATGAGTATATCTGGTTCGAAGCTTATGGCAACACACAGGGCGGTGTCACATGGAGCCTTGTTATCGGCGGTTCAACCGTGTATTGAAGGGGCAGAGTGACTATTACCGAGATCCCGGGCTGATTTTTTTTCTTTCGAGTCTGTATTTTTTAATTAAAAATGGACGCGTTGAGACAAGCACTGGCCGAGAACGAGAACGAGCTGGCCACGTGCCTAGCCCGCCGCCGGATACTGGCGGTCGAACGAGAGAAGTTACAGCTGCAGATCGCGCTGTGTGAAAAGGTCTGCTGTGACAAGGACATGCGCGAGCAAGTCAAGACGCTTATCCAAGAGCAAGAAGAGGCCGAGGCGGCAGCAGCCGAGGCAGCCGCCCACGCCGAAGTGGCACTAGAAGAGACGGTCGTAGAGATGCCTGACACCATCAATGGCTAGAAGTCCTGGTCTAGGCCCCATTCGGGCTCCTTGGCCGGCGCCCGCGCGTACTCGCTCACTCTTTTTTCGAAAAAGTTCATTTTGCCTACCACGCCTAGCTGCTCCATGAAGGGCAGAGGGCACTTGGCCACCCCGTACAGCTTTTCGCTCAGGCCCAAGTTCTGCAGCAGGCCGTCCGCCACAAACTCGACGTACCGCTCCATCAGCGTCGCGTTCAGGCCCAGCAAGGCCACCGGCAGCGACTCGCTGATGAACCTCCGCTCGACCTCGACACAGCCCGCCACGATTTGGAAAATGCGCGACATCTGCAGCTTGTTCGACACGTGGTGCTTGTACAAGTGGCACGCGAACAGGCCGTGCTGCGTCTCGTCCCGCGCAATAAACTCGTTGCTGGTGCACAGGCCCTGCAGCAGGCCCGGGTGCTTTTGTTTCAGCCAAAAGATGGAGGCGAAAGAAGAGGCGAACTGGACAAGTTCCACACAAGCGAACGCCACCAGCCGCTCGGCAAACGAAGACCGGGCCGGGCTGAGCCACTGCAGCGCCCATTTGGCTTTTTGGGCGACGGTCGGGACCTGCGTGATCGCATTGAACAGCTTGTCCTTCTCTTGCTGGTCGCTGATGATCGTGTCGATCAACAGGCTGTAGGTCCGCGAGTGTTCGGCCTCATTAAAGATCTGGTAAGAATAAAAAAGTCTAGCTTCGGAATACCGCACCTCGGCCAAAAAATTGGCAGCCAGGTTCTCTTGGATGATGCCGTCCGAGCTAGCAAAGAAGCCCACACCATCTTAATAAAATGCTGTTCATCTGCACTCAGTTTCTTGAGATCAGCCTGTTCCCGGCTCAGGTCTAGCTCATCTGCCGTCCAGAACGACCGCAGGGAAGCTTCATAGAATGAATACAGGTCCGGACGCCGTATCGGGAAGAGACAAAATCGCGATGCTTCCGGCACGAGCAGTTTTTCTTCAGTGTCCATAATTCGTTCAGCTGCCTGTTGTCCAGTTTCAGCAAGGCCATCTCTTGTAATACTATAAAGGGGAAAGAGGATATATTTTTTTCTTATGGCGCAAAACAGAAACAAAGACTAACTATGTTGCAAAGACGTAAGACCGAACAGCGGCTGATGCCCTCGTCGCCAGAGTCCATTACCGTAACCTCGCACGAGCTCGCACTCGAACTCAAGCGCAGCTACAGCGATTTCTCTTGGCAGAGCGTGCCGCAGCTCATTGTTCACGGGGTCAAGTACCTCGCTCTCTATACTAACCACACGGGCGAGGAGAAGAAGCAGATCCTCATTTCGGTCCTCGTCGACTAGTGTCCCGACGACAACGTGGACAAGCTCATCCCGCCCGTGGTCGATGTCATCTGGGAGCTCGTGAAGGCCGCCATCGCTACCAACTGCTGCGAGCTGTGTCCCAAGGTCTGCACTGTCAGCTAAGTAGGCATCGGGATCAAGTGCCTGCCCAGCGTCACTGGCGTGCCGTGGTGGATCCTGACCGGTTCGCCGCTCGTTACCATCTGTGCGCGCGCTTTGGCCAGCTTCTCGCGGTCCAGGCGGTGCGCCCACAGCACCACGCCCGGTATAACTTGCTCGTTCGAACGCACTTTCTCCAAGGCCATGGTAATCTTGACCAGCAGCACGTCCGCCGCTAATCTAAAGCGCCTCTTCTTGGCCATTTCTACGGACAGCTCGTTCTTGACCATTTCAAAGAGGATCTCACACGAGAAGTGGCGCTCTGCTTTCTCCCCAAAGTTGAAAAAGCTGTTGGTGCCGAAGACGATGGCTACTACGATCAGGCAGGTCACGCTGACCCAGTCGTAGCCCGCCCGGCCCGCTTCACACGCCTTGAAGCCGAAATTGCCTCCGATGACGGAACAAATCGCCGGCGCGATTGTAGACAGCAAGCCAAACAACAAAAAACGGTTGTAGTAGTAGTAGCCGGCCGAGTTGTTGAGGCGCGCGTGCAGGGCACACTCGTCCACTACGCTGGCAAAATATTGCTCGTGCCTCGAAGACCACTTCTCTTCCTCTCGCTTGACGTCGCTGTCGTCCGAGTCATGATTCTCGTTCGAATGCGACCGCATCGCCAGGATTTTATCCTCGTCCATCTTTACTTTTGGTGGTGGGAAACTGCAAGATTTAAAAAAAAAGATGTGCGATTGCTGGGCCGACGGCCACTCTATCAGCAACCGGCTTTCGACAGCAGCATCTCCCAGTCCGCCCCATTCAAGTCCACCTTGTCCCTGGTGTCAGGATTGCACACCTGCAGGTGCAAGTACTTCGTCAGCGTCGGAAACACCACGTACTGGTCGTGCCGGTCCTGCGCCGACGACTGGTAGCCACCCGAACTCGCGAGGAAAGGAATGATCAGGCTGCCCGACTGCACTTTCGTGCCGCGCGAGACCGCGCCCGTCAGCGACACCTCCTCGTAGTTGCCGCCCGTCGAGTAGGCCAAGCTACTGCATTCCTTGATCTTGATGCCCAGCGAAGTCGGCAGGCCCAGCGCCACGACTTGCGGCAAGACGGTGGCCTGGCCCGACGTCAGCGAAAAGAGTTCGTTCTGGGCCGAAGTCGGGAACCCTAGCACGGCGTGCGCGCTGTCGTCGCCGCTCTTGCTGTAGATGTTGAACTCTGCCGCCGCGGACAGCGTGAACTGCAGCTTGAGCTTGGTGTCGAGATAAACCACTCCGATCGACTGTCCTACCTGTACAAAGCCCTCGTTGATTAAAAGCAATTGCAGCGCGTCGGCCAAAGTTTCGCCTGTATAGTTCTGGCTTGGAATCGTGATCGTCACGTCGCCCGTGGCCGTCGAGTTCAAGTAGAGCTTGTTGTTCTTGGAATTGATGTTGTACGTCGCGTTCGGGATCGTCGCCCAAATGAGCTTGTATCTGCCTTGGATCGCTTCCGACAGCGACAGCCGGAACTCGGCCGAATCGCCCGAGCCTTGCACCCGGTCGCGGTCCTTGCTGCGGACCAGGATGTTCATCTCTGAAATGTTGCGCAGGCCGCTCATTTCCGAAAAAAAATTAAATGTTGTCACTAGTGTAGTGCAAGAGGAAAAAAATATGCTGACACTCAGCGGCAACAAGCGCCTGCGCTTGGAGGATGTGGTCGAGACCAAACCGCTCTCCTCTCATGGTCACGGCCTTTGGCGAACACAAGGTCGCGGAGTCTACCCCGCTAGTGCAGGAGACGTTCCCTTACACGGGCACCCTGAACTCGCGCAAGTTCGCGACCTCTGGCTCCGTGACCACCGCCGCCGGCCTGCTGTCGCTCAGCGGCGCCGCGCAGGCCGAGACGCTCCGTCGCTGCAAGTACCGCGCGGGACAAGGGCTCGTCTGCCGCTTCACGGCGCTGTTCCCCGCCGCAGCCAACGTCGCTAACTCGGCCATGGCCGGCCTAGGCGACGACAACAACGGCTTCTTCTTTGTGCAGGACCAGACACGAACCAACAGGCTGCGAATCTTGCAACGCAATGCGAGTGTCGACACTTACGTCGACCAGAAAGACTGGAACCTGAACAACTGCCTGGGCGGCGACGACGTCATGGACCGCAAGGACTGGGCCAAGGGCAACATTTTTCAGATCCAGATGCAGTACCTAGGGTTTGGGGCCGTCACGTTCTCGGTCGAGAGGCAGTCGGACGGGGTGCTAGTCCCAGTGCACCGGATCCAGTACGCGGGCGCCAACACGACGCCTTCGCTCTCCAACGCCAGCTTGCCGTTCAGGATGAAGACGACTGGCGCGGGCGGCCAGGTGCGCACTGCCAGTGTCGGCGTCCTGGTCGAAGGCCCCGTGAGACAGCTGGGCATTAATTTTGCGCGCACCAACGTGCAGACGATTGGCACGACCGAACAGAACGTGCTGGTGATCCGCAACAAGAGCTTGATCGGTGCGCTCCCTAACAACGACCTGTTGTTCCCGATCCTGCTGACTGCTACGGCCGTCTCTGGCACCAAGCCCGTGATCATCCGAGTGCTCACGCAAGCCACGTTCGGCAGCGCGCCGACCTACGCGAACCACGACACGGCCTCGAATACCGAATACTCCGCTTCGCTGGTCACGGTGTCTACTGGCAATGCGGCGGCCGCGTGCGTCGTGTCGGCCAGTGGCTCGGCGTCTGCCAGCCTGGACCTGAGCAGGCTCAATATCGCTATCGGGCCGGGAGAAGTGCTCTGCATTGCGGCTAGCACTACTTCCGGGTCGGCGGACGTGCATATGAGCTTGTCTTGGTACGAAGATGTGTGAAAAAAAAGAAAGTTCGTCTTGCATTATTAAAAACAAAAGGGACGGAGAAAAGAATGAAGATTGTGTCAATTGACCCGGGGCTGAGAAATCTTGGAGTGGTCGTGCTCGAAAAAGACAACAGCACCAACGCCATCACAGTCACGTATGCCAGTGTGCTAAGCATAGCCAGACAGGACGACACTGACTCGTTTAAGACCAAGTCTCTGTTCGCGTGCCTTAGCGCGATCGAGGAACTGTATAACGCCGAAGTTGCAGTGGTAGAGAATCAAAACTTCGGGAGAGCAAATACCTGCCCGGACAATTTGCTCATTCAAGCGGCTGCTGGTGCAACTATGCTCAGTCTCGGTGCTAAGGAGCTACTTTTCTATCAGAGCTCATTCAAGTTTTCGTGCTTCTTCTCACTTACTCCGACGATATCCGGTCGAGTCAAGGGGAAATACAAATTTCAATCTAAAGTGCTCGCACAAAGTTGAATAGAATCGTTCAGCGTAACTGGCGAGACTAAATGCCTCACGGAGTCAGATCACTTGAGCGACGCCTTTGGTCTTGCCTTCTGTGCGCAGGTCAAAGGGACCGCACGAGGGCCGGGCGGCCAGCTGGCAGTGCGTCGCTCTGAGCCTGTACCGATTGCTGTTGGGGTGCAGACGCGGAAGAAGCAGGAGCAGGAGCAGCCGCCTTGTGTTGGTTCCATTGCTCGGAGATGACCTTCATCCTCGTCTTGTGCTCAAGTGCGCGAATCTCGGGGTCCTGCATCTTTGACTTGAAGAACTACAGACAACGGAAAAGCGGTTCTTATAAAAAAGCACGCGTCGGTGACAGTGTTACCTCGTTATAGGCCGAAGGTGCTCTGGGCTTGCGCTGGGGCTTGGCGGGAGCAGCAGCGGTGGTAGCGTGTCCACAAGTCGCGCAGTTGGAAGACATCTCCAGTTTTTTGCCTTTGTCCTTTGGTTAGATGAATAGAGCAGAAGAAAAAATTTTATTGATTAAAACAAATTTTAACGCTGGTTGAATCGAAACAGGGGAGAAGTTCTCGTTCTTAGTGCTTCCCTGCACGCCGCTTCCAAAATGTCCCCGTCTTCGTCAAATTAGACATTTATCTTGCGCATAGCTCCTCCCACCAGCCTCTCTGCCTTGGGAGGCTCTTGTCCCTGATGCCTCGCGCGGTACCTGGCAGCCGCCAGCTTGCCTGCCTTGATCAGCAGCGCCGTCCTTTCGGCACCAGTTGGCTTGGGAGAAGAGGCCAGCTGCAGAAAGACGTCCGTCATAGCCAACTCCTTCCTTGCTACTACTGGCTTTGGTACCGTGGCGGAAGCCGTAGCAGTGATTGCGGGCAGAGAGACAGTACTCCTCATGGCCTGTAATGCTTGCCGTGCGCTGTTGCGCGCCTCATCTGCGAAAAACAGTTTGTCTCTGTCATCCATCTTGATGCAGAGGAGCTCGAGAACGCCCTTGTAAGCATCCAGCGGCGCCGTAAACTCGGTGATACACAGCCTTTTGCGTGCGTCGATCATCGCGATCTTTTCCTCAATGAGCTCGAGCTCGGTGCGTCGCTTCTTGGCGGGCGGCTGCTCCATCGAGCCCATCACGTCGCGCCTCGTCTTCTCCGACAGCTGCTCGCGCCTCAAAGGCATTGCCGCCTCCAGTTCCTCGTCCCCGACCACCGCCCTGGTTGCAATATTGGCCTGCTCCGACCGCAGCTGTTTTGCTCTTTCCCCGGGTATCAAAGCTAATACCTGGAGCAGCTTGTCAAATGGCAGGCAGTCGACTGGTTTGCCCCTTTGACCGTCGGAACGAGCGAATTGGATGCCCTTGAACGAGTCTCGGATATGAAGACTGTCGATATGCGACTGTAGCCTTGTGTATACACGCCGTGCTTCTTTGTCAGAACAGCCATTGAAGGCTGCGATAGCATCGGTAACAGAAAAGAAGCCGCTTTGTTGGCGCTTGATCGTCTTGCGGAAGTCGGCCTCTTGTAGTCCCATAAGCATTGGGTTTGCCTCGATAGCCTCGTTGGTGGTGGCACTGGTGGCACGGGCAGACAGTTTTTTCTGGCAGTTACTCTCAGACACTTCCATCATCCTTGCTTGGTCGATTTGTGATGCAAACAACGATGACAAAAACTAACAGTGGCACGGATGGTTCAGCACGTTTTGCCTTTTTTTAAAATCTCGAGATTTGAAAGAATCTTTTATCATGCCTATAGAATTTCTTTATCAAAATTTTGAGTGGTCGGTATCATGCTGGCAAAATTTGTCGGTCTTACGCAAAATTTGAACCAGCTACAAAAATGTAGCTGGTCGAAAATTTCACGGGTCCTCAAAAAAATCGAGTCAAAAAAATGGGTGGTGTATAGCTGTAGCTCCAATAATGGAGCTACAGCTTTTTGCCGTGTCTGGTCCGAGAAAATTCCCGGGAAAACACGAAATATCAAGAATGATATTTTTGTGATTTTCCGTGGAAACATGTAGCTGCAAAAGTGAAGCTGTGTGGTTTCACGGAAATTTCCTTTTTCTCATACGCCCGGGCCGGCCGGTGCCACCACTGTCTCGTCCGGACACCTCACTGGGAAGTACAGGATACACGCGCACCCGATCGCCCCCACAATCACGACCGTGATAATTGCAGCCACGAGCGGGTCCATTCTCAATTTGCTTTCTTTAATTAGAATACATAAGCTAGAATTTTTAAACCGAGGCCACCTCCAGGCTACCGTTGCTTTCGTGCAAGTACTTGAAATAGGCGCTGTAGATCGTAATATCATACAAGCCGTCTACCACGCCGCGTTTGCCCGACGTGGTGGCTGTGACAAGCATCTCTTCTTGGGCGTTGTAAGTAGCAGCGGACGTGTCGGGCGCCTGCTGGAACTTCAGCTTCAGCTGGTGGACGTCGCCACGGGACCAGAGCACGGGCTGGTCGTTCAGGTCCGTGACGGACGCGGTGTACTCCATCGCCGCACTGACCTCCCAGTCGACCGTGTTGGTCGCGCCAACTAGTGTGTTACTAAACTTGATCTTGACCCCGCACGCGCGCAGCCTGCTCGAGCTAGCCAGCAGGGTGTTGAGGTTCGTTAGTGCGGCAGTGGCGGGCGACGTGTAGCGCCGGTCGGTAATTCTGGCAAACGTGAGGTCAGAGTCGATATCAAGGACGGCCACCGTCACACCCTTGAAGTCCACGGTCAGGCGGTTGGTGTCGTTCAGGCAAACACCGCGGTGTTGGCGTACCAAGCCCCGTACTTGTACGTGACGGTCGCGGCGCGCGGCGCGGGGCCGCGTTGATCACCAGGCGCTCGCGGTTGCCGACAAAGGTCTTGTAACCGTCCATGACTCCGTCTAACATGGCCTTGGGGTCGTTGGAAACGGGATCAGGTACACGCCGTTGGACTTCAGTAGGAGCTGCGCACTAGCTGGCCCATCGT
>WBZZ01006281.1:0-5000 GCA_019918135.1 Paulinella micropora
CAACTAGTCATACATACATACATACATGCATGCATGTATGCAGTCATACATGCATACATAAGTACATACATACATACATACATACTGATCTTACATCTGAGCTTCTCCTTGCAGTGTGGGAAATGTATTTTTTTTCTTGAAAGTTTTGGTGAATTTGTCCCAATTATATGTGACTGACGGGCCGAGGTAGCGAAGAAAAATGACGCCACTGGAAAACCAGCAAAAATCATCCAAGAAAGTTAGTCTCGCCACCCCAGACCACAAGATTCTCCCAAAAACTTAAAGTTTTGGGGAGAATTTTGGGTCTGGGGTGGCGAGACTAGAAAACGTCGAACCAAGGCAACTCGGCCGGGCCGGAAACAAGAGGGCTGGCACTACTTCAAAAATATACAGGTAGATTCCTTTCCCCCCCCCCCCCGCCCGCCAGTTATTTGCGGCTGGATGGAGAAGAAAAAGACTGATAAATAAAGTTTAAGTAGGAAAAATAAAGGGTTTTCGGCCGTTGTTGAGCTTTAATGTGAAACACAAACAAGCTCTAGACTTGAAAAGTATGCTGGTTCTAAGTTAGTAACTTACCCCTGAATCTAGGTTAGCATTTCAAGCTTCACCAGTGGAGATAGCTGCAAGAAAGAGAAATGTGAGAAAAAAACCAAAGCATTTATCGACCAGAGATTCAGCCAGAGATTCATCGCACATTAATGTAAAACACCATATCCTTGGGAAGCAAGTGACTGGTAGTAGTAGCAGTAGTAGTAGTAGTAGTAGTGGTAGTGGTAGTAGTAGTAGTAGTAGTAGTAGCAGTAGTAGTAGCAGTAGTAGTAGCAGTAGTATGTATGTATGTACATATGTATGTATGTATGTATGTATGTATGTATGTATGCATGTATGTATGCATGTATGCATGTATGTATGCATGTACGTATGCATGTATGTATGCATGTATGTATGTACATATGTATGTATGCATGTGTATGTATGTGTATGTATGTATATGTATGTATGTATATGTATGTATGTATGTATGTATGTATGTATGTATGAGAACTTGTATGTATTTATGTATGTATGTATGTATGTATGCATGCATGCATGCATGCATGATTATTATTATTATTATTATTATTATTATTATTATTATTATTATTATTATTATTATTATTATTATTATTATTATTATTATTATTATTATTATTATTATTATTATTATTATTATTATTTTGGACACCGTGATAGCCCAGTGGTCAAGTTCTACCATCTGGGCCTGTCGCCAGTTCGATTCCCGTCGGTGCCACCAGTATTTTCATTGAACATATCGGTCTATTTCTGGACCAGTATTTTCATTGAACATACCGGCCCGTCTGGAAGTGTTGGAACTGCCCTTGCGGGGGTGTCATTAGAGCTTATCGTCAATTCTTCGTACTCCCCTCACGGGTGAGACGATGGAGGCGCATGTGCAGAAATGCATCAGCCATTGACAGAGAAGCACTATTATTATTATTATTATTATTATTATTATTATTATTATTATTATTATTATTATTATTGGACTCCGTGATAGCCCAGTGGTCAAGTTCTACCATCTGGGCCCTGTCGCCAGTTCGATTCCCGTCGGTGCCACCAGTATTTTCATTGAACATACCGGTCTATTTCTGGACCAGTATTTTCATTGAACATACCGGCCCGTCTGGAAGTGTTGGAACTGCCCTTGCGGGGGTGTCATTAGAGCTTATCGTCAATTCTTCGTACTCCCCTCACGGGTGAGACGATGGAGGCGCATGTGCAGAAATGCATCAGCCATTGACAGAGAAGCACTATTATTATTATTATTATTATTATTATTATTATTATTATTATTATTATTATTATTATTATTATTATTATTATTATTATTATTATTATTATTATTATTATTATTATTATTATTATTATTATTATTATTATTATTATTATTATTATTATTATTATTATTATTATTATTATTATTATTATTATTATTATTTCCGTCTGGACCAGTATTTTCATTGAACATACCGGCCCGTCTGGAAGTGTTGGAACTGCCCTTGCGGGGGTGTCATTAGAGCTTATCGTCAATTCTTCGTACTCCCCTCACGGGTGAGACGATGGAGGCGCATGTGCAGAAATGCATCAGCCATTGACAGAGAAGCACTATTATTATTATTATTATTATTATTATTATTATTATTATTATTATTATTATTATTATGGACACCGTGATAGCCCAGTGGTCAAGTTCTACCATCTGAGCCCTGTCGCCAGTTCGATTCCCGTCGGTGCCACCAGTATTTTCATTGAACATACCGGTCTATTTCTGGACCAGTATTTTCATTGAACATACCGGCCCGTCTGGAAGTGTTGGAACTGCCCTTGCGGGGGTGTCATTAGAGCTTATCGTCAATTCTTCGTACTCCCCTCACGGGTGAGACGATGGAGGCGCATGTGCAGAAATGCATCAGCCATTGACAGAGAGGCACTATTATTATTATTATTATTATTATTATTATTATTATTATTATTATTATTATTATTATTATTATTATTATTATTATTATTATTTTATGGACACCGTGATAGCCCAGTGGTCAAGTTCTACCATCTGGGCCCTGTCGCCAGTTCGATTCCCGTCGGTGCCACCAGTATTTTCATTGAACATACCTGTCTATTTCTGGACCAGTATTTTCATTGAACATACCGGCCCGTCTGGAAGTGTTGGAACTGCCCTTGCGGGGGTGTCATTAGAGCTTATCGTCAATTCTTCGTACTCCCCTCACGAGTGAGACGATGGAGGCGCATGTGCAGAAATGCATCAGCCATTGACAGAGAATCACTATTATTATTATTATTATTATTATTATTATTATTATTATTATTATTATTATTATTATTATTATTATTATTATTATTATTATTATTATTATTATTATTATTATTATTATTATTATTATTATTATTATTATTATTATTATTATTATTATTATTATTATTATTATTATTATTATTATTATTATTATTATTATTATTATTATTATTATTATTATTATTATTATTATTATTATTATTATTATTATTATTATTATTATATTATTATTATTATTATTATTATTATTATTATTATTATTATTATTATTATTATTATTATTATTATTATTATTATTATTATTATTATTATTTATTATTATTATTATTATTATTAGTGGACACCGTGATAGCCCAGTGGTCAAGTTCTACCATCTGGGCCCTGTCGCCAGTTCGATTCCCGTCGGTGCCACCAGTATTTTCATTGAACATACCGCTCCGTCTGGACCAGTATTTTCATTGAACATACCGGTCTGTCTGGAAGTGTTGGAACTGCCCTTGCGGGGGTGTCATTAGAGCTTATCGTCAATTCTTCGTACTCCCCTCACGGGTGAGACGATGGAGGCGCATGTGCAGAAATGCATCAGCCATTGACAGAGAAGCACTATTATTATTATTATTATTATTATTATTATTATTATTATTATTATTATTATTATTATTTTGGACACCGTGATAGCCCAGTGGTCAAGTTCTACCATCTGGGCCCTGTCGCCAGTTCGATTCCCGTCGGTGCCACCAGTATTTTCATTGAACATACCGGTCTATTTCTGGACCAGTATTTTCATTGAACATACCGGCCCGTCTGGAAGTGTTGGAACTGCCCTTGCGGGGGTGTCATTAGAGCTTATCGTCAATTCTTCGTACTCCCCTCACGGGTGAGACGATGGAGGCGCATGTGCAGAAATGCATCAGCCATTGACAGAGAAGCACTATTATTATTATTATTATTATTATTATTATTATTTGGACACCGTGATAGCCCAGTGGTCAAGTTCTACCATCTGAGCCCTGTCGCCAGTTCGATTCCCGTCGGTGAAGCACTATTATTATTATTATTATTATTATTATTATTATTATTTGGACACCGTGATAGCCCAGTGGTCAAGTTCTACCATCTGAGCCCTGTCGCCAGTTCGATTCCCGTCGGTGCCACCAGTATTTTCATTGAACATACCGATCCGTCTGGACCAGTATTTTCATTGAACATACCGGCCCGTCTGGAAGTGTTGGAACTGCCCTTGCGGGGGTGTCATTAGAGCTTATCGTCAATTCTTCGTACTCCCCTCACGGGTGAGACGATGGAGGCGCATGTGCAGAAATGCATCAGCCATTGACAGAGAAGCACTATTATATTATTATTATTATTATTATTATTATTATTATTATTGCCCTAAGGAGCTCCATCGGTGGCTCCTATTATCAGTCGAGAGACTGACTAGGTGGGGATGGACCACCTCGAACAAGGGCATGGAGGCTCATGTCCGGAAATGGATCGTGCCATCAGCTGCATCAGTACGCCTTAGAGGAAGTATATTATTATTATTATTATTATTATTATTATTATTATTATTATTATTATTATTATTATTATTATTATTATTATTATTATTATTATTATTATTATTATTATTATTATTATTAGTAAATCTGCCTTGGAGTGTTGACTGTGACATATTTGAGGGAAATCCCGATGAAAAAACCTAGTCACACTTGCTAAACAGAGTTCCAGCCCAATGGCCTCAAGGCGTTAAACTGTGACGCCAACTCATAACCCTTTGGTGGTAGATGCTGGGGAGGAGGGTCGTTGCGCGCGTAAAAGATCTTAAACTCCAGCATATGCTGGTTGATAGCCCAGGACCCAGCAGACACCAGATTGTTATGGGTGGGGTTTCGAGGCAGCTCTAGCAACCGCGCTTGGTGTATGCACTTGCACATTCGGTGACGTCTTGCAAGAGGTTGCTGGGACTGCGGAATAACCTCGGCTTAGTGCAGTCTTGCCCTCAGGAGCTCCATCGGTGGCCCCGATCATCAGGCGAGAGACTGACACGGGGGGGTGGAGGACCTCGAACAAGGGTATTGGAGGCTTATGTCCGTTGAGGATATGCCATTAGCTGCATCAGTAC
>WBZZ01006281.1:25000-27500 GCA_019918135.1 Paulinella micropora
TTATTATTATTATTATTATTATTATTATTGGACACCGTGATAGCCCAGTGGTCAAGTTCTACCATCTGGGCCCAGTCGCCAGTTCGATTCCCGTCGGTGCCACCAGTATTTTCATTGATCATACCGGTCTATTTCTGGACCAGTATTTTCATTGAACATACCGGCCCGTCCCGTCTGGAAGTGTTGGAACTGCCCTTGCGGGGGTGTCATTAGAGCTTATCGTCAATTCTTCGTACTCCCCTCACGGGTGAGACGATGGAGGCGCATGTGCAGAAATGCATCAGCCATTGACAGAGAAGCACTATTATTATTATTATTATTATTATTATTATTATTATTATGGACACCATGATAGCCCAGTGGTCAAGTTCTACCATCTGGGCCCTGTCGCCAGTTCGATTCCCGTCGGTGCAACCAGTATTTTCATTGAACATACCGGTCCGTCTGGAAGTGTTGGAACTGCCCGTGCGGGGGTGTCATTAGAGCCTATCGTCAATTCTTCGTACTCCCCTCACGGGTGAGACGATGGAGGCGCATGTGCAGATTTGCATCAGCCATTGACAGAGAAGCACTATTATTATTATTATTATTATTATTATTATTATTATTGGACACCGTGATAGCCCAGTGGTCAAGTTCTACCATTTGGGCCCTGTCGCCAGTTCGATTCCCGTCGGTGCCACCAGTATTTTCATTGAACATACCGGTCCGTCTGGAAGTGTTGGAACTGCCCGTGCGGGGGTGTCATTAGAGCCTATCGTCATTTCTTCGTACTCCCCTCACGGGTGAGACGATGGAGGCGCATGTGCAGATTTGCATCAGCCATTGACAGAGAAGCACTATTATTATTATTATTATTATTATTATTATTATTATTATTATTATTATTATTATTATGGAGGGGTGCACAGTATGGCACCCCATGGGAAGAGGAGGTGGTTGGGCCTCTTTCCACTGGTTCCGAGGCTATGTTGTTGTGTTGTTTTTATAAGACATACACCACGTGGGGTCAAAGGGGTATACATTCCGAGATCTAGGGGTGGTGACGGGTTTCGAGGCGTCCCAGACACTTACCACAAAACGTCCTCATGCGCTGGCAGACCGCATGAAATGTCTGCTACCCCCCTTGAGTACCTTCATTCGACGTATACCCAGTCTTGTGGAATTCTCTCAAAGGGAACATCAATCATGTGCAGTTGATTCCCTGCAAGGTATCCGACACGCCGGGCGGGTAGCTATTCAGGGATGGTTAGAGTCACTCTTCCCTCCCCAACATTCACTGTGTGACTGTTGGGTCGAGGGATGGAGGCGCATGGTCCTTGGACTCAGCCATGACAGATCAATACAATACACTATTATTATTATTATCATTATCATTATTATTATTATTATTATTATTATTCAGCCCAATGGCCTCAAGGCGTTAAACTGTGACGCCAACTCATAACCCTTTGGTGGTAGATGCTGGGGAGGAGGGTCGTTGCGCGCGTAAAAGATCTTAAACTCCGCATATGCTGGTTGATAGCCCAGGACCCAGCAGACACCAGATTGTTATGGGTGGGGTTTCGAGGCAGCTCTAGCAA
The DNA here is from genome assembly GCA_019918135.1 of Paulinella micropora. NCBI lineage: Eukaryota > Cercozoa > Imbricatea > Euglyphida > Paulinellidae > Paulinella > Paulinella micropora. The sequence continues at coordinate 26,584 of WBZZ01006281.1, forward strand.
CCGCGCTTGGTGTATGCACTTGCACATTCGGTGACGTCTTGCAAGAGAGTGCTGGGACTGCGGAATAACCTCGGCTTAGTGCAGTCTTGCCCTCAGGAGCTCCATCGGTGGCCCCGATCATCAGGCGAGAGACTGACACGGGGGGGTGGAGGACCTCGAACAAGGGTATTGCAGGCTTATGTCCGTTGAGGATATGCCATTAGCTGCATCAGTACGCCCCAGATATTGTATTATTATTATTATTATTATTATTATTATTATTATTATTTGGACACCGTGATAGCCCAGTGGTCAAGTTCTACCATCTGGGCCCTGTCGCCAGTTCGATTCCCGTCGGTGCCACCAGTATTTTCATTGAACATACCGGTCTATTTCTGGACCAGTATTTTCATTGAACATACCGGCCCGTCTGGAAGTGTTGGAACTGCCCTTGCGGGGGTGTCATTAGAGCTTATCGTCAATTCTTCGTACTCCCCTCACGGGTGAGACGATGGAGGCGCATGTGCAGAAATGCATCAGCCATTGACAGAGAAGCACTATTATTATTATTATTATTATTATTATGGACACCGTGATAGCCCAGTGGTCAAGTTCTACCGTCTGGGCCCTGTCGCCAGTTCGATTCCCGTCGGTGCCACCAGTATTTTCATTGAACATACCGGTCTATTTCTGGACCAGTATTTTCATTGAACATACCGGCCCGTCTGGAAGTGTTGGAACTGCCCTTGCGGGGGTGTCATTAGAGCTTATCGTCAATTCTTCGTACTCCCCTCACGGGTGAGACGATGGAGGCGCATGTGCAGAAATGCATCAGCCATTGACAGAGAAGCACTATTATTATTATTATTATTATTATTATCCCTGAATGGTGTTGGAGTAGGGGGTGGGGGGTTTGGGGGGAGGGGGGAAATGGAAAT
>WBZZ01006281.1:47500-84906 GCA_019918135.1 Paulinella micropora
CCTCACGAGTCCGCTCCTCTGCCTTCTGCCGTTTGTCGTGTGCCCTATCCTCCCTCTTACCTTCGCTCTCAACCTCTTCCTTGTCATTCCCCAGTCAGATCGATGGACTGGCGTTCGCCTTGGCCAGCCCCCCTGCCCGGGCTGCCGTATCCCGCTCCGTCGATCCGCCGCATCATCGTGCGCGCCTGCTGTTGGCGTTCCCCTATCATAAAAAATTTCCCGCCACTTATGCCCATTTTCCGAACTTACATGTTTCTCACCTGTTTTGCCTTCCCCCGTGATCACGACGTCGTCCGCGTCATCACGCCGTCGCGGTCGTGCCTCTTCCTCCCGCGGATCCCGTTCCTGTTCAAATATTCCATGTTTCCGTTCATGTTCCTTTTCCATATCCTCTATGGATGTTATCCTACCCGACGGCGTGGGTGTTCCCCCTCCCGCCGCTCCCTGTCGCTCCGGTAATCCTCCCGCCGCTCCTGAAATCAACACCTGTCGGTCCGGGTGTACATATGGAAAACTAAGTCCTGTTCCTTTTTCCTCTTCTCTCCCTTTCCCCTCCTTTCCTTCCAACTTTCCTCTATCCTCCTTTACCGTTGGGGCCATCCCCGGCCTTGCCTCCGCCGATCGATAAGATCCCCCTCCTCCTTCTCTTCCTCCTCCTCGGCCACCGCGACGTCCGCGACCGCCCTCGCCGCGCCGTCTGCATCCCGCCGCATCCAAATACGAGCCCTTATCCTTACGCTTCCACCCGTATTTGCTGATGTTTCGGGTGTTGAATCGTTCCAATCCTCCAACTCATGCCTATGGAACATACCCTCCAATCCTCCCAGCTGCCACATGCCATGATGAATCGCCTTCTTCAATTCCGCAATTGCCGCCGCTCGTGCAGACTCCGATATCGCATCCATGTCGTGATGATACAGGGTGTCGTCGTCATGTACACGGCATGCACCCGGGAGACGCAGCCACCATATTCCAATTTGTCACTCTGTTCCCATGTTAATCCCTTGGTTGGGGCCTTATCCTCTACATACTGAGGTGTGGGATCATGTTGTGCGCTAGGGCTATTCATATCTGTAGGCAAGGGCCCTATACTAATGCGCTCATCTATTTGCTCCCCCTGGACTGCATCAACCTCATGAGGTTCATGATCAGTCTCTAGCTTAGCCTCTACCTTATCCTCTATCTCACTGTCTACATGCGGTGTAGTGGTGGGACTGAGTGGGAATGGTGCAACTGGACTATCAGTGGAACTGGGCTCAAAATTAGTTACCTGGCTAGTTCCTATGGCTATCCCTGTGTCTGAGAACCCCTGTGTGTTGCTTTGGTCTTTTTCATTGTCAAATTCTGGCTGTGTGTCTATCTCCCCCTCAGTTGCATCTTCCCAAACTACCTGAGGTTCAATCGACTCACCTACCCTATTCAGATCGAAACGTACATTTCTAACTCCTGATAAAAACTTCTGTCCGTCCCAAACTCTGTACAAATTGCGATGCATATCGTATCCTACTAACTTTACTAAATTACCGGGCATGGATCCTTTACCATTTTCTTTTCCTACGTGCATCACCCCCATGCACCCAATTGGTCGTAATTGGTGCAATGGCGGCGCACGTTTGAACAGCAATTGATAAGGTGACGTGCCCTTATGCTGTCCTTTAGTTATAGGTAATATATTGTAAAGCACAGTGGCTGTATGCTCCATTTCTGCCCAGAGGTTGGGCGGAAATCGAGCATGCTGCCTAAGTGCGCGAGCAGGCCCCCCCGTCACCCCGTTTATTCTCTCAGCTCTCGCATTACCATCTTTATCAGCAGTTGCTGCATCTTTCCAAATAATATCGCTATATTAAATCTACGCCTTCTTCCGGCTCCGGCCGTGCGACTGACCCCGAGCGGACTCCGAACGGACCCCGAACGGCGTGAGGCACACACCGGCACGGACACACGCCAAGAGAGAGAGAGAGAGAGAGAGAGAGAGAGAGAGAGAGAGAGAGAGAGAGAGAGAGGGAGGGAGAGAGAGAGGGACGGCAGGCAGTGGAGGAGGGAGGGGGGACAAGGAAAAGGTTGTACGGTCCGGCTACCAAGCCTGGCTAACCTGCTTGGTCTTTCTCTTTATCTCTGCTAGCCGCAGCTGCCGGCATGGGAGCGGACAGGCTCCCCCTTCTCTCTCTCTCCCCTTCTTTTTTGGACTATCGTCCCTCCGCTGCCGACGAGACCAGCGAGGGGAGCCTGTCTCTCCTCTCCTCCTTTCCCCCCAGCTTTTTTCTTCCTGATTTTGTTTTCCCGGCCAAGTCTGGGTGGTTAAAAGCCAACCCCTGTCTCTTGTTTCCCTCCCTCCTTCTCTCTCCCCCATGTCACAAGAGGCGGTCCTGTGTCGTGCGTGCAGTTCGGTTCGTGTGCCTTGCGGCAGCGAGGCTGTCTGGGTAGCGGAACCGGTCCTAGTGGGAGGCAAACGCAGCCTGGGGTGCCAGCAATGCGGCGCTCTAAACTGGGGCACTTATAACAAGCTGTACCTGGGGTGGGCGCAAGAATGCCTAGGCATTACCGTCCCACCCCCAGGGGACCTTTCCCTGGCCGATTTAGATGCGATTTCTACGAGAATCCACTTTCCTAATCCGTGGTACTCATACATTATCGGCCTGTGGAACCAGCTCGACGTTTCGGCACACGCCCCCTTTCGGCGGGGCCGGGACAACGAGCCCGAAATCATCTGGGAGCATTTGGAAAAGCTGCTCCTGCAGGCGCCGGGACCAGTGGCAAAGATGGCACGTGAACACAGCGTAAACCTGCAAGAGCTGCGAGAAACAGTCGAGTACGCCTCGGCGCTAGGAAAGGTGGACCCGCAGCACCGCCGGAATCGTGACCCCCTCATGAACGTGTTGCATTGCCTTAATGGTAATAAGTCCGGTGGTCCTCGCGTGTGGCTGGTGCATCTGCAAGACCGGCAAACCAAGAGAAAGCACATAGGCATGGCAGTGAGCGCCGAGCTCCCTAGGCCTGGCCAGCCAGAGGAGGTTGTGTATCAGTACCACATTGACGTACAGCGCCCTGGCCGCGGCAGGAGGGTTGGGGCAGCCTTGCAATGCCCTTGCACCAGTTTGCAGTGTACGCGCTAGATCTGTTCTTTGAGTCACCAAAAGAACGCTATGTCCTGGCCAATCCACTGCCGTCCATGTGGAAGATCTTCGAAAAGTCTCTCCAAGAAGACAAAGAGTATATTGAAAGATATTCACAAAACCTGGATCCAAGCCAAAGGTACCAGCTCCAATTCTCTGGCGGTGGGATTTCCAGCTGCCCCGGCCAAGTAACAATTGAATTCAAGTCTAACCAATGCATGCACAGTGCCTCTCGGGCACCAACGGGCTGGTTCATCAGCAAAACACTTTGCTGTTAGTCAAAAAACTAACATTTCGTGTGGCGGGCCAAATATACAGAACCTCTTACAACAGCAGAAATAATCTCTTATCGTACATAGTCTGCGGGCTGTGGTGAAAACCTATCGGAAAGATCAGGCAGCGCGTGCCACCCGACCGGAAAGATCAGGCAGCGCGTGCCACCCGACCAGAAAGATCAGGCAGCGCGTGCCACCCGACCGGAAAAGCCTGGCCACTCGTGCCACCTGGCCAGAAAAGACTGGCCTTTCCTGCCACCCGGCCGGAAGGACTGGCCTTTCCTGCCGGCAGGAGGTGCCTGGTCCTGCCACCCGGCCGGCAGGAGGGGTCGTCCCTGCCATCCGGCCAGCCAGGACCGTTAGGTGTCCCGGGCTGGCTCTAGCAGGCCAGAGGGGGGGGGTCGTCCGTGCGCGGTGGGGAGTGCGCTGTAGCCCAGGTCCGGCCGCTGGTAAGAATACACGAGGGCTACGTGCTGTCGGTGGTAGGCGTCGAGGGCGGGCAAGAGCTCGGAGCCCCCGCGCGAGAATCTAATCAGCGCGTGGCCGCCACGCCGCAAGGCCAGCCGGGCGTCCTGGTGCAGCTCGTGCGCCTGTCGCCAGCCACAGCAGGCCTCCCGGGCCCCGCGCGGCAGCCTGCGCTCGAGCCGGCGCCAACACTGGCTCCGCAGCCGGCCGCAGGGGTGCCAGCTGGGCGACACCAGGGGCTGGCTGTGCAGTCCTTGCACGGCGTAGGCCTGCGCCGGGGGGCCGCGCCCGCCCCTAGGAAAGCCCGCCGCTAGGAACAGGCGCGGCAGCGACTCGCCGCGCCGGGGCTCGGGGACCGCCAGCCGGACTAGGACCGGGGCCCCCAGCCCCACTGCGGCCCACAGCGCCGGGTACGGGCGGGCCCGTCCAGGGGCGTGCCACAGGCGGCGCCGGGCGGCCGGCCCCCGCCGGCGGCGAGCCGGACGACGTCGACGGCGGCCACGGCGAGGGCGCGCCCGAGGCCGTCCGCGACAGGCGTGCCCCGACGCGACGGATGGTCGCTAGCGCGGACGCTGGCAGTTTGGCCCCGGTGGTGTCTAGGGCGGCCCAGAGAGTCCGGGCCTCCTCCCGAGACAGTATCTCCCGGAGCCCCCGCCGGCTGGCCCGCCACAGGCTGGCATCCAGGACCGGCGCCTCGCACGCGGCGGCCGGCCGGTCGGTGGTGGTGGTGGTGGGCGTTCGGCCCGAGGCCGGTGCTGGTTGGCCGGCGGTGGTGCCTGGCGGCGCCCGATGGCGTGCTGGTTCGAGCATGTTGGTGCGTGAGGAAGTGTGTGTGACTCAAGGTCTTGGCACGAGCAAGCTCGCTTGGGGGCCGTGTCCCGGCAGCCACGCGGCCGGGGGGAGAAGGGGTTGGCTCCCCCTGCCCCCCGGGGGGGGGGGGGGCGTGCACGCAACCGCCGGCGGAGGGAGACCCCCCTCCCCGGCGCGCACTGCCGAGAACAGAGCCCCTCCCCCCCTCGGCTCCCCCTCCCGGCTGCCGCGTGGTGCCGGCAGTTCGCGCGCTGGCGGCGCGGGGCGCTGGCGGCGGGCAAGGGTGGTGGGGGGGGGGGGGGGGGGAATTTCCTTCCCCCCCCCCCCCGGCGCCGTTGGCAGCCCCCTCTCGTCCCCACCACGGGTTGAGCAGCGGGGCCCTGCGTGTGCGCGGCGGGGGAGCCCTCCCTCCCCTCCTCGCCCCCCCCCCTCCCCGCCACGGGGCCGGCCGGCGGGGTCTGGCGTGCGGGCGACGGGAGCCTGCCCGCCCCCCGGCGGGCTCGCGTCCGATGCTCTGCGTGCCAGGTCACGCCTTGTCGACACTTTGCTGGTACCTGCCGATTACCAGAGCAGTGCTTTCCGCCTGGCCCCAATATCTGTATCCGGTGGCATGCGCCCGGCCAAACGCCAGTGCACACGGCCCACCGCCGTGAACCACTGGGTTGACTGCCAGGTCGTTTTCTTGTCACACGGGGCTGGCTGGCTCGAGCTGCCAGACCTGGTGGCCCTGCAGCGAACCTCGCAATCCGCCCGCCGCCAACTATCCGCGCAGCTGCGTCCCCAGCGCTGGTTACACCTAGCTCTGAGCTGCCGCACCCCGTCAGAAGTGGTGCGGAACGAAATAGCCGCGGCCGCCGGCGCTATCTGTTGTGCCCCACTGAACACCTCACTGACGCTAAGCTACCAAGTGACAGCTGCCTGGGAATGGCAACTACAGCCCGCCCCTTGCCCGCTCAGGCTGCACCTCCTCCAACTGGCTCTGCCCTGGTTCCGCCACGTGACATGTCTGCGTGTGACGTGCCCCGCGCTGTGCGCCGAGGCTCTTTTGCGCAGTTGGGCCGAACACGGCCCCGGCACGGCACAGCACACGCTCGAGCTGTTGTTGGTGGACGGAAGACCAGACGGGTGTGAAACACCCGGTTACGAAGAGTACATTAAGCCCCGTTTACGCGGGCTGCTGCCGGGGCTGCACACCCTAAGTTTGGGCGGGATAGCCTTCGGGCCGGAAGGCGTGAGTGAGCTCTGGCCCGAACCCGCGCCCGTACCGCCCTTGGCACACCTGAGCTTGTATAGCTGTTCAGACCCGCAGCTGTGGGGCGAGGGCTTTGAGCGTTTGGCTCCGACGCTGGAAACGATCGAGGTCAGGCCGTGCGATCACCTAGACGAACTGCCGCACGAAGTAATGGTGTTGCCAGTGTCTTCCCGCCCGGTGTGTTGGCCGCGGCTCCGCTCCGTGGTTAATGACGCGGTGCTGACCCCCGACCTCTTGCTCTATTTTTTCGCCATTCTGCCCACCGGGTCTAGCACGGGGCTGGGCTGGGACGTGGCTGCCTGTACCCCCGCGCTGCAGCTGTACACTTTGAGCATAGCTAACCGTGCCCAGGGCTCGGCGTACGACCCCGACCACGTGCTGCACCACGAATGGCGGAGCACAGGGATGGGAGCCGGGCGGCGCTACGTGCTGGACAACGAGTGGCAACGCGGCGTCTTGGCCCGGCTGCACCTGGCGCTGTGTCCCACGGGGGCGGCCGCGCCTGCGTTTCTGGCACTGACACTGCACGATCTAACCTGGTGGGAAGAGCCAAGCGCGGAAGATCTGGTGGCACTGCGCTTGTTGGCCCCGGTAGAGCTGACGCTGGTCGATCGCGGTCCATCCTTCTACTCACCCGAGCAACACCCGCTCCAGGCCGTACTGGCGCAGCTCTGTCAGGAGGGGCCGTCTTCCCGCCGACCGCGACTGTTGGGGCTCTCGTTGGCTCTGCGACTGAATGCGAACTCGGAGCACGAGGAGCTAACCACCGAACGCTTGCGGGCCTGGGCCCGCTTTTACCAACGCCTCTGGACCACGTCTCGCTTTACGCCCTGGGTCCGAGAGCTGTGCTTCCGGTCCTTCCCGCCGCAGCACTACCTGCAGCTACGGCGGTGGTCCGTCGAGCCGAGCGCACAGGAATTGCAGCGTGCCGTTTGGCGCGGTCTCTGCGCGCAGGGCGTGCCGGTCCAGTGCGGTCGGTTCTGGTTGTGGCACCAGCGCGCGGACCTGGAGTGGGAACCGCCGAGCGGCGCGGTGGTGCTGCCCAGTGCAGGCCTGCGGGGTATTTGTTCCCTGCTGCGGTTCTCGCGACGGCAGTCCTCCCCGGAGCCGACGTACCAAGTCAAAAGCCTGGACGTGACCCTAAGCCCGGCGGAGGTCTCCGGCCTGGCACAACACCGGACCGACACGGGCGGCTGGGCGAGCGCGCCCGGTGGGGTACGGCCCGAGCTGTGGACGTTCCTCCACTCTTCGGGCTTGTTGGGCGGGGCCAGCCGCCCAGGGAATCCGCTGCGGCTGCTCGCGGACGTCGGCACGCCCTGGTCCGTGCCCAGGCCCTGAACGGCCACCGCACACCCTCCCGCGTTGCTGCCGCGGGGCCCCGGCCCGAATCCCTGCCTGGCTCGGCAGTTAGTACCACTCACACTCATAAAATCTTTTTATTGGGGGGGGGGGGGGGCCAAGATCCGTCGGACCAACCGGGGTTTTTGAGTTAGGCCTAGCTTGGACTGAGCCCCCGCGTTACCACCCGGTGAAAGCGTGGAGTGGGGAGGCGGTGGGGGAGTTTTACGCCCGGTGCAAGTGTCGGTGGCGCTGCCGGTAACCGCAGAGGGCGGCCCTCCCTCGAGAGGTTGGCGGGAACTTTTACCGGCTGTCCGTACCAACGCCGCGCGCGCACGACGGGGGGCAGGGGCCTCCGGCACCGCCAACCCTCTCCCTCCTCCTCCCCCCCTAGTGGCCCGCAGTAGGGGAGGGGGTCGGAAGACAAGGTGGGGGACACTCCCTCCTCCCCCCCCGTCTGGTCTGTCCCTGGTCTCTCTCTCCCCTTCTTGGCGGTCTCCCCCCCCCCCCCCCCCCCCGGGGACGCTGCCTCTTTTCCCCCCCCTTGCCCCTCTTGGGCCGGCGGGCGGCCAGGGGCTGGCCGGGCCGACGGCCGGGACAGAGCCCACCACAGAAGAGGACGACGCCAGGCGCTGAACAAGTGATGGCGGACCCCGTGCCGGGCGCGTCGGCCCTCGACGACGTGATTGCGGCGCAGCTGGCCCTGGACGAAGCGTTCGGGCGCGAGGAAGAGGCCCGGGGCCAGCGCGGGCCGTACGTCGCGACGGTCGAGGAGCAAGGACAACTCTCGCTGGCTTTCTTGCAGGAGGAGTACCTGCGGCATACTGCTTCCGTCGAGAGCCTGCGGGCTTTCGTGATCCACCAGGCGCCGCTGCTGGTGGAGCGCCTGTCGGCGCAGGTCCATTTGCGCCAGGTGAGCCAGGCAGAACTCGCGCGCTTGCACCGGAAGAAGAACCGCAGCAGCGGGCTGCGTTCGGCGTTGCAGGGCTGGCTGCAGGCGCGCGAGCCCGGGCCGGACGAGGTGAGCGTGCCGCACCTAGTCACGCTGCCCGCCCGGCGCCTGGCCGGCCCCGCGCCCGCCCGCAGGTTCGTGCTGAAGCTGCAGTTACGGTTCGATTCGTTCGAAGACCCGCGGGATCGCTTCGAGGACCTGTGCCACCGGGCGGGGACCTGGTGCGCCAAGCTGTGGGTCCAGAGCGCGTGGTCCTTGTACGAGCACGACGAGCCCTGCCCCGGGGTGCAGCTGCCCCCCGCCGGCCGGCACGTGCTGCTGAGCCTGCCCTGGCCCGTGAACCTGCCGCCCCCGACGCAGCTGCGCACGCCCGGGCTGGCGGACGCCTGGTTCAGGACGCACGCCACCCACCTGCGCCGGACCTGGGACGGGCAGGAGATCGGGAACCTGGTGCCGTTCGTGCTGATCGAGGGCGTGGCCTGGGCCCTGGAGGGGCGCGAGGTCCCCCCCCCACGACCAGGTGCTGCTGCGCCAGTGGGACAAGCGCTTGAACCAGACCAGCGGGCGGGCGCCGGACACCACCCTGACCCTGACCGTGCTCACTAGCCACGCGGGGGTGGCCGCCACGCACGAGACTTACCGCCTGACCGCCACCGGCAGTACGCCCGGCGGCACGCGCCGCCGCGAGGTCCAGTGGGGGACGGGGCGGTCGGCCGAGGTCAAGCGGCTGCCGGCGGCGGACGGGGCCGACGCGCCGCTGGCGCCGGCGGAGGCCGGGGCGGAGCACGCGGGCCCCGGCGCGGACGAGGACGAGCCGGACGACGACGAGGGGCCGGCCAAGTACCACCGGGACAACATGCAGAACCAGGAGCAGTCGGCCATCGGGTCGCGGCGCGTGCGCCGGGTGCTGCTGTACCCCGGCCCGGCGGCCGGCGGCCCGGACGAGGACGACACCCTGCGGCCGGGCTACGGGAACACCCAGAACGCCGCGCTGCGGGACACGCTGGAGGCCCTGGACCAGGCCTGCCGGGCCGTGCGCTCGGCCCGCGTCGTCCGGGGCGCCCTGCCGGCGGCGGAGCTGGGGCGGGCGGCGCGCGAGCAGGCCAAGTTCGATTCCGGCCAAGTGGTGCTGAGCATGCGCGTGTACCTGGGGCAGCCGTGCGACCTGCCCATGCTCATCCTATGGCGCGCGCTGGGCTGCCAGAGCCTGGGCCAGCTGCTGGCCCTGGCCTGCAGGGCGGACGCGCCCGCGGAGCGTGACTTATACGCGGAGCTGCTGCAGCGGTCCTGGCAGTACAACGAGGGCGAGCGCACGCGGGGGCAGGCGCTGTTCCGCCTGGGCCAGCTCTGGTGCACGCGGGCCAAGGGGCTGCGGGCGGACGAGCTGGAGGAGCAGGGGCGCTGGTGGCTGCGCAATCGGCTCCTGGTGCACGTCACGGGCACCCCCGCGTGCTGGCTGGCCGAGTGCCTGCGGCGCGCGGCCCGGCAGCCGGCGCACGCGGGCGCCTGTGCGGCGTGGCGCCTGGTGGCGGAGTACGCGCTGGACGAGCCGCGGCTGCGGGAGGCGGGCCGGCGCACCGACGAGGCCAAGCTGCTGCACCTGGCGGACGCCGCGCGGCTGCTGTGCCGCGGCGAGGTGGGGCTGCCCGGGGCGCTGTGCTCGGGCTACAAGGGCACCCGCGGGCTGTCGGACCCGCACGCGCTGCAGAACCGCGGCGTGCTGACGCTGGCGGCGCTGTACCGCCACAACCTGCAGCGGGCCCTGAGCGCCGTGCGCACGCTGCTGCACGCCCGCCTGTCGTCGTGGGGGGGGCTGGTGGTGTGCGCCCGCTACGACAGCCTCCTGGACGCGGCGTACGCGTCGTCCGTGTTCCGCGAGTTTGCGTCGCCGCGCGACCGGCCGCTGGCCAACAGCCAGGAGCCCCCGCGCCGCGTGCTGCAGAACATGCGCGGCAAGAACCTCGTCAAGAAGTGGTGCCTGAGCCGGCGGGTCTGCCAGATGGTGCGGCCGGGGCACGGCACGACCAGCGACCAGCGGTTCGACATGTCGCATCCCGGCTTCCTGTGCCCGACCACCACCAGCAAGTCGGAGCGCTCGGGCTACGACAAGCGCGCGGCGCAGTGCACGCTCGTGACGCCCGAGCTGCCCCCGGACTGGCGGCGGGCGCTGGAGGACTGGTTGCTGCTGGCGTGCGAGCCCGCCGCCGGCGGCGGCGGCACCGCGGGCGGCGCCACGGGCGGCGGCGGCCCGGCGCTCGAGTGCTTCGGGCGCGAGGCGCGGGGGGCGTGGCACGCCCTGCTGCGGGCGGGGGGGATCTTCTGGCTCACGACGCAGGAGGCGGCCGTGGCGTGGGGCTGCGAGAGCCTGGCCAAGCTCCACCGGCTCGCGCTGGCGGGCGCGGGAGCGGCGCGGCCCGACTACGTGGAGCTGCTGCCGATCCGGCACCTGGGCTTCTCGGGCGCGCTGACGCTGTACCACGAGCACGTGACGGGGACCCGGCTCGTGTACGCGGCCAGCCTGCACAACCAGGCCATCGCGCAGTGGCTGCCTGGCCGCTTCGTGGGCGGCAGCACCGCCAAGCACCTGGTGCAGAGCGAGCGCCCGCTGTTGGAGTCGCCCCCCTCGGCCCTCACGGTCGGGCTGCAGCCCAGCGGGCTCAACGTGCTGCTGGCGTACCGCGGCTTCAGCCACAACCAGGACGACGGCACCGTGTGGCTGCGGGGGGCGCTGGACGAGGGCCTGCTCACGCACGTCGAGCACCGGGGCTACCAGCAAAAGATGTTCCTGGAGGCCGGGGACGACCTGGCCCGGCTGGCCGACTGGCTCAGCGCCAGCGAACCGCGCGGCCGCCGGCGGGCCGCCGCCGCCGCCGAGCCGGCGGCGGACCCGTCATGGGACGCGGCCTTTGCGCTCACGGCGCGCCGGCTGGAGCAGGAGCGCCTGCTGCGCCGGTTCAGCCACGCGGCGCGCGCGGGCCGCCCGCAGTTCCACCAGGGCCCGCAGGGTTACCTGCTCTCGCTGGCCGACGGGCAGCCGGGGCTGCCGGCCCCGGGCTCGGCCATGGTCCGCGGCGACCCCCTCCTGCGCTCGCTGTCCTGCGACCGCGGGGGGCCCGTGCTCGACGCCCTGCGCTGGGGCGCCATGGGCGCGGCCGCGCCGGACCAGGAGGGCGTGCTGCAGCAGACGACCGCGGCCCTGGACGGCCGGGTGGCGGAGACGAGCGTGTGCGCCCTGGACGCCGAGGGCCGCTGCTGGCTCGACCCGGGCCCGGCCGACTGGGCGGGGCTGCGCGGCAGCGGTGGCGGCGGCGGCGGCGGCAGCGGTGGCGTCGGCGGCAGCGGCGGCACGGCCGGGCGCGCGGCGGTGGTGCGGGTCGCCACGGTGCGGGCGGCGCCCCTGCAGTACGGGGACAAGATCTCGAATGCGTCGGGCCAGAAGAGCACCGTGTGCGCCGTGCTGCCCGACTACGACATGCCGTACCTGCCGACCGGGGAGAGGCCCGAGCTGCTCGTCAACCCGGCGCAGCTGTTCCGCAAGACCGTGAGCGACGCCGTGACGGGGCTGCACTCGCTGCTCGTGCTGCGGCACGGCCGCGAGCTCCGGCACCCGGTCACCGGCGGCTCCGTCGCCGACGTCTGGCCCTGGGCGCAGGAGACGCTGCGCCACACGGCCCTCGAGGGCCGGCCCCGGCAGGCGCTGTGGCGGGCCGAGTTCTGGTGGGTGCTGGAGGCCTCGGTGCGCTCCGACCCGCCCCAGCTGTTCCGGCGCTGCGTCCAGCACTGGCTGCGCCTGGCGGGCGCTACGGCCGGGCCGGCCCTCGCGGCCCTGTGCAAGGTCCTGCGCCTGGCCACCGAGGCGTCCGACCTGGCGGGCCCCGCGGACGCGCGCCGGGCGTGCCAGGCCGACCCCCAGCGCGCCCACTTCCACTCCCCCGACGGCCGCTGCCAGTCGCCGCTAGCCCTGGCGGCGTGGGTGCGGAGCGAGGAGGCCTGGCTCGCGCACGCGCTGGGCGAGCCCGCCCCCCAGCCGCCCGGGCCGGCCGAGCGCGCGCTGGCCCTCACCCCGCTCGGGCGCCACGGCTGGCACCCGGCCGAGGCGGGCTGGTTCCGCGCGCTGGTGCCGCTCGCCGACCCCGGGCCCCCGGGCGCCGGGTGGCCGGGCCCGCTGGGCCGCACCCGGCAGGACTACCTGGACTCGCTGGCGCCGGGCCCCGGCCGGCCGCCGCGGGCCGAGCAGCTGCGGCCGTGGCAGGCCTACCTGCGCGAGCTGCACCTGCTGTCCGGCCAGCGCCTGTACAACCCGGCGTGCATGGAACAGGACGGCGCCGACAACCCGACCATGGTCGGCCTGCAGTACTACAACAAGCAAGAGAAGACCAGCGAGGGCCAGTTCAAGTCCAGGCACCGCGGGCCCACGGACCCGCTGACGCACCAGGGCACCAAGTCGACGCGCACGAACGGGGCGAGCAAGTGCGACAACATGTTGGTGGACGCCCTGGTCCAGGGGGGCGCATCGCGCTCGGTGCTCAAGCAAGTGCTGCGCACCTCGGACGGCCGCCTCGACGTCGTCTGCAACCGCTGCCGGCGCTTCGGCTTCCGGGACCAGTCCGGCCAGGCGGTGTGCCTGACGCGTTCGTGCGCGGCCGTGCCGCCGGGGCAGCACCCCGGCCTGACCCCTGTCTCGCACACCTTTGTGCTGCTCAAGGCCGCGCACACGCTGGACGCGGCGGGCCTGCTGTACCGCGCCACGCCGGAGCCCGCGGCCGGCCCGCCACGGGAGGCGGTCGGCTAGGCAGAGGCAGCAGAGCTGCCCTCCCTCCTCCCGCTTCTTGGTCGCTCTCCCACGGGGGAGCGCCCCCCTCCCAAGCGTCCACCAGGTTAGACCAGCCTTTTCTGTTCTTTTTAGTACAAGGCACATTTTTTAAGTTTGGACTCGTTGTTTGGCGCGGACCGGGTTTTGGGTACACAGCAGTCTCTAATACACCTAAGCTTTTTAGCGACCTGGCGAACCAGAGGGCAGCGCACTGTCTGTACACAGCCAGGGCTTACGCGGGCCGTCCCGGCAGGCGCAGCTCTACTAGCTTAACTCCTCCCTGCCAAGTATTGGCCGAACGGGCGACGGGGGCGGGGCGGGAGGCTTCTGCCTCAATCTCGCGGCGTGTCCTCTTGCGCACCGTCTCAGGAGTGGTCGTCACGACCGTGGCGGCCGCCTGGCGCTCGTCCGGACGTAGGGGGGGCTGCCGCTCCGACCTGCGCTCACTAAGTGGGCAGGTCAGCAGCTGTGTCGACCAGACCGGTCTGGCAGTTCTTTTCGGCTTGGCCTGCAGGCCGCTCCGCTGGCTGGGCAGCAGCAGTAGCCGAGGGGCTGGGTGGCCCCCCCGGGCTTCGTCGTGGGTGGTGGCCCAAGAGTAAGGTGCGTTGGGCGGTAGGCGCAGCGTGACTTGGCTGGCGGCGGCGGCGGCCGCCACGACCGGAGCAGGCGCGGCTGTGCTCAGCACCGCGCGAAAGGCCCGCGGGTTGGTCGTGCTGGCCAGCAAGGCCATGGTCACGTGGGGCGGCAGGTGGTACTCCACCTCGTAGCTGACGGCGGCCGGGTCCAAGCCCAGCAGCTGCAGGTGCTGCCGCTGGAACAGCAGCAGGTCCAGCGCGCTCAGGGGCTCCCAGCGCCCAACGTGCGCATAGTGGCGCAGCCTGGGCAGCTGTTCAAGCCCAGCCGATGCTAACTTGGTGCGCACGCCGCCCTCTGGAAAAAACTTTTCCAAGATAGGCATGTGGTTGGCGTCAAACGTCAGACTCGCCAGCGACATGTAGTCCCCCCAGGTGCTGTCGGTATTCGCGGGCCTGACCAGGTCGTAGTCAATCACCGTGACCTGATCGGGGCCCTGCACTAGGATGTTGCCGGCGTGCAGGTCGTTGTGCGCGTACCCCGCCGCGTGCATCTCCGCCAGGACGCGTTCCAAACGCACCAGGACCCGCGGCAGGCCGGCCGCCGCGGGGCTGCGCAGCATTTTGGACAAGGGCTCGCCCTTGGCTTTGGGCCACAGTGTCTGCATGACCAGTAGCGACCTACTGCGGTGCTCCCATTCCTGCCGATAACGGCTGTACCTACCATCCGCGATCGACTGTGCCAGCAGTGGCGCAGTCTGGCTGGCCCTGCGGAAACCGTACCGCAGCAACGGGACCACGCCGCCCGCGGACCGCGCAAAGGGCGAGCTCGCGAACCGCGTTTGGTGCCAGAAAATTCCCTGCCCCGGCACCAGGTCGCCCACCGCGCAGCGGGACTCCTTGAGGACCTGCCCCCGCCCGGCCACGTCGTAGAATGTGCCGATGGCCCCGTGGCCCAGCGGCTTCAGGCCCTCGGTCTCCAAAAAGTGCCGCTGGCCGAAGTCCAGCCAGAAATCGGGTGGTGGTGGTGGCTTGGAGAGCTCTGCGTGCCGGAACGCCAGCAGGCGTACGTTGTCGCCCGCCAGGCATTGCAACTCGAGGAAGAGGTCCGGCACTCTCAGGCTTCCTCCTCCGATAGAAACCGGCGCCTGCCCGGAGCGGCTGGTCTGCCACGGCCCCTCGTCGGTGGCTGACGTAAAGTCTGACTCGTCGACGGCGTGCAGGTACCCGGCCCGTCCGCCCAGATCGGACGCCAGCCGCGCGGGATCCTGGGCGGCTAGCCAGACGCACCGCCGCCCTGGCAGGAGGCCATATTCCAGGGCGCGACAGTGCCCAAGCGCGCATTGCACGACGGCCAGGGCGTAGTGTCTGGTAGCCTGGGCAGGAACTCGCTCTGCATCCAGCCCTCCCGCCCACAACATAGGGAGAAAAGTGAGGGAAAAAAAGATGCACCTCCCCCTAGCTTGCCACAAAGGCAAGAAAATGGAATTTCTTTTCGAAGCCCCACCCTCTCCCTTGCCCCCCTTCCATTCTTCCCCCTTCTAAGCCTACCGAGAGGAGAGAGGAGAGAAGCAGAAGAGCAACCCCGGCCCGACCCCCTGCTTTCCACACCTTGGTGCAGCTCCAGGCCGCGCACACGCTGGACGCGGCGGGCCTGCTGTACCGCGCCACGCCGGAGCCCGCGGCCGGCCCGCCCGCGGGCTAGGCCACGGGCCCGCGGGGGCCGGCAGGCTAGGCGGCGGAAGCAGAGCGGCCTCCCCCCCTCCTCCTGCTTCCGGGTCGCGCTGGGGAGGGGAGAGGCGAGAAAAACACTGTCCCCACCCCCTCCGCACGCCCAGGATACCCCCGGGCAGCGGGCGCGCGCCTGGCGGGGGGGCCTTCCTGGCCCCCTTTTGCTGGGTCCAAGACGACCGACTCGCATTAGAAAGTGCATTTGCTAGAAGAGGGAAGCACCCCTTCCTCCTCTCCCTCTTTTTTCCTGTGCTGTTCGTGACCCCAGTGTCTCGCGACGGACAACGCGCGTGTTGTCGGGTTCGGCATGTACGCTCAGCCAAGGCCGGCTGGCCGCCGCAGCCCCAAACGCCGGCGCCTAGCCGAGCGCCAGTGCCTAGCCTCAATTCCGCCGCGCTCGTGTTTGTTGCTGGCGCTGCCGGACTGCCTTTGGCCCTTGCTGATGGCCTACTTAGGCGAGGACCGGCTGGGGAGCCTAGTATCCACCTGCCAACAACTCTCTGCTCTGCGCCAGCGGCCGTCCTTCTGGACGGGCTTTAAGCCACCAGAGTTTAACTTATGTCTACGTGCTGACCAAAGAATATTTACTTCTTTTCGGGGCCTGTGCTTGGAAACCAGACCAGCCATATCAATCGTGGTTGGCCCTGGCCCTGACGAGGTAAAAGCCAGAATGGCTATGTTACGACAAATTCACGTACGTAGACTAAAATACGGAGGCGATGAAACCGGCGAGTATGAGCAGGAGCTAGCTCAGCTGTTGTCGGTCGTGGCCTCTGTCCACAAGCTTACCATCGGTGCCACGTCGATTGATGAGGACCTTGGTAGTGCGCTACGCCAATTGCAGGCACCTGCCGCAGTTAAGGAACTAGAGCTAGAATGGGTCCGGCCCCTGAGGGATGACACCTTGGCCGCTGTGGCACAGCTGCAGTCACTCACCTGCCTCACCCTCAGTCACTGTTGGCCGCTGACCGCCACGGGGCTCGGCCGCCTGCGCGCTCTCAGCCGACTCCGGAGGCTCGAACTGAACTCGTGCCTGCTAGCCGCCAACGCCAGCCTCAGCTTCCTGCCCAGCCTCCGCGACCTCCGCGTCCTGACGCTGGGCCACGTGACAGCGGCCAACCTGCGGTACGTGGCGTCGCTGCCCCGGCTCCGGCAACTGCTCCTCGTCACGCGGGAGAGCGTGACCTACGACGAGCTACTGCAAGCCTGTGCTGCCAGCTCCCTGCGCGCGCTGTACCTGGTACAATGCGCAGCTATTCCGGTAGCCACCGTGGAGCGGCTCCGGCAAGCCAAGCCTCACCTCAGCTGTTACGTATCAGACGTCTTGCCGCTAGACGAAGTTCTAGACTATAACACGCTAGATACTGACGGCGCTTTGGCCACGCAGCTGTCAGGATAAATGAACGCCGCGCCGGCACACACGCCGGCACGCCGTGGGGGCCGGTGGCCTAGGCGGCAGAAGCAGAGCTGCATCCCCCCCCCTCTCCTCGTGCTTCCTGATCGCGCTGGGGAAGAAGGGAGCCGGCGAGAAAAACCCCACTGTCCCCACCTCCTCTGCACGTCCGGTATACTCTCCCCGGGCGGCGGGCACGCGCCTGGCGGGGGGGGGAGGGCCGAACCCCCCCCCCTCGTGCCCCCTCCCTGGGCTAGGCCCAAGGCGATGGAACCCGGTTTTTGCATTGCACTCTCTGGCAGCAGAAGCCCTTTTTCCCTCTTTCCCTGCGCTGTTTGTTACTCCAGTGTCTCGCGACAGACAACGTGCGTGTTGTCACACTTCTCGGTTCAGTGTGTACGCTCAGAAATGCTGGCCAATCGCCGCAGCCCCGAACGGCTTTCGCCTGCGAGGCGGCTTGTCTGGCAGGGGCGTCGCTCACCCGCTCTTTTTAATAAAAACGTGTCGATCCGCTGGGACTCATCCACAGATAGATCGTTCAGTAGTGCTCGCAGAGCTAGCGTGACCCCCGAGGCTGCACCCACCGACGAGGAAGCCTATGCCCCCCTGGAGCCTGCGACAGTCCGTAACCGTGGGGGGGAGAGCGTCCTGTACCAGACAGGCAGCGGACCGGGGCTAAGCTCTGCCAGTCTGTGTGCTGTAACGTCTAGTCAGGGGGTAGGGCACAGCCCTCCACCATCTTCCACTCATAAGTACTCGGCTCGTTCTCCAGCACCGCCAGTTGGGGGCATTCTTGCAGAATCAGCGACATTCGCAACTGCGGTCCCTGCTCGCGAACGGGGAGGCGTATGCTCCGGAGAGAAGTACAGCGCTCGATTCGGAGCGTGAGCGATTCGCAGGTCGGCCAGTGAGGTAGAATGAGCTCCTCCACTTGTGTGCAGTCCTTGACCACGAGCGTGATGTTTTGGACCCCCGCTCCTGGGGGTAAAACGTGGCTTCCGAACGCTGCAAAATCCTGGAACAGTAGCCTCAGGACCTCGCCCTCCTCCCAGGCGCCAGGGACGCTGAGGCTCTGGAACGACTCACACTTTTTCACGGTAATATCTACGACATGGCAGGCCAGGCCAGGCGGCAGCTCCACTTTTTGGAGCCTGGGGCAATTCGTGAGACTGAGTTTGAACGTGCCTGCGGCCAGCCTCTCCGGCAGGGCGAGGTCGCTGAACGTGGCACAGCCGCTGAACTCGAGCAGCAGGGCCGATGTTGCACCGCGGCCGGACAGCGGGGGCGCACTAAAGCTTTGTAAGCTTGGGCACCCCTGAAAGACGAATTCGACCCGGGGGCAGAATGTCAGACTAGGCAGTTTGCAGTCCGTGAGCCTCTGGCAATCACTGACGGAGACACGCAGGTCGGTGCTCACTGTCTGCAGCCTTGGTACAGCCAGCTTCCTTAGTCCCTTGCACTCTATGGCATCGAGGACGAACTCGTGGTGTACGTGGAGACCCGTCGGGCGTGCTAGGCAAACGGTCCAGGCAGCGATAAACCCTGCAGGACACCAGTCGGTCCCTCTTGTATGCTCCGCACCAGACCCGGTCGAGTTTTTTATTCAAGTTTTTTCTAGTGTACGGACGGGTGGTGGCGCGGCCTGGCTGCCGCTGGCTCTGGCGACCTGGACCGGCGTTACTCACAAGACAGCAGGGGTAGACCCACTGGTGACCTGGACCGGCGTTACTCACAAGACGGCAGGGGGCGTGCAGGCTTTCTTTATTACACAGGCTATTTCTTAACCAGGCCGCGTGCGGCCGTGCGAGGGGAGGAGGGGTGGCCCCCGGGAGGGGGGCGCCCCTGCCCGGCCGGCGGTACCAGACTACCAACTCGGCGTGGCGACGCCGAGGTCGCAGACGCAGGAGGGGAACTCAGGAGGCGCCCGCCGCGCCCTTCTTAGCCCCGACACCCCGCCTGCCCCCTTGCTTGCCGGCGCCCGGCGCGGGAGTGGCGGGCAGAGCGGCGGGGGCCGCGACGACGACGACGCGGGCCTTGCTGCGGACCTCTGCCACCACGGCCGGGGGCAGGTACAGGGCAAACTCGCCGTGCACGCCCAGGCGGTGGGTCAGTAAGTCGTAGGTCACGGTCCAGTCCGCGCGGTCGTACTCTTTCTGCAGCAACGCTACCGGCAGCCAGGTCCAGTTGCGGTCGTACCAGGGCCCCCAGTACTCGCGGCGGGTAGGGTCGTAGCCCTCGGTGCGCTCGGGCGCGGTGCCGACCCACTGGACCAGCACGAACTTGTCGGCCGGGGCGGCCAGGCGTTGCGCCGACCTGACTTGCAGCGCGTTGAGGTAGGCCTGCAGCTTGTACTGGACGGCCAGGCCCTGCCTCGCGCACCAGCTGGCGAACAGGTGGCCGCGCTTCGCTCCATACCACGCCAACACCTCAGCCGCCGTCGTCCACCTGTCGGGCCAGCCCCCGTACGCGCGGTCCTTGATCCGGAAACGAAAGAAGTACGGCTGGGCGAGCTTGCTGGCGTGGGGCAGTTTAGCCACCTGGGCGTTTTGGTGCGGAGGGAGGCAGTCCGCCACGGCCTGCTCCCAGTACCTGTCGTGCCCCAGCAAAGCCCGCCCATACTTAGCCTGGTACTCCGTGGCCGCCTGCCAGTTGGACGCCAGGTCCGCCGGGGGGGGTCCCACTTCTCGCTCGAGGGCCTTCCCGCCTTCCTCCAGCAGCGTGCGGGCGAGGCGGATACGGATCCCGTGTCGCTTGTCCTGCCCCTCGTGCCTGCGCCAAAAGGGCCCGAGGGTCCTAGCAGCATTCGCGGCTTCGAGGCCGTACACCTGCTGGAAGCCCACCACGTCGAAGCCCGGGTCATCCACCACTACCACGGCCGGCAGCGGTAGTGGCTCGGCCCGCGCGGGCACGTGCTGGCCGGCCTCGGCCTGGCCCAGCTGCGCGTGCAGGTTCAGGATGGTGTAGCCCCGCAGGTTGCGCACGGCCGGTCGCGGGCGCGCCGTGCTTCCTCGGCCGGTCGCGGGCGCGCCGCGCTTCCTCGGCCGCCGGCAAGGGCTCCAGCACGGGGCCGCGCAGCGATAACTGCCGGCAGAACTTCTGTGCCGCCTGACTGCGCGTCACTTGTAGCTTCTCCTGCTTGGCTTCGGCGGTCCAGTGCGGCGCACGCAGCCCCGAATCGACCCACGCCACCAGCTTGCGCGCGCGTTCTTCAAAGTAGCTGGGCAGCAAGTACGAGCGCTCCACCGTGCGCACCGAGTGCTGCGACCCAAACGCAAAGATAGCCAGGTCGTCGGCCGTCACGGCCGTCCGCTGGCCGGGTGCGGGGCGCAGGCCCAGCTCCGCTCCCACCTCCTGGCCCTTGCGCAGCATCGTCTCGCTCGCCGGTGGCGTGTTCTTCGGCACCAGGTACTGGCTCCAGCCCTCGGGGCGCTTGAACTCCTGGCCGTCGACTACGAGCTCCGACGCGTAGTGCTCACACGCCTCTCGGAAGCTCTAAGGCGATAGAGGGGAGCATGAAGGCAGTAGTGAAGCGGTAGAGGGACGTAAAGGTAAAGAGAGAGAGAGAGAGAAGGTAGGTAGGTAGGTAGATCGATAGATAGATAGATAGATAGATAGATAGATAGATAGATAGATAGATAGATGGATGGATGGATGGATGGATAGATGGATAGATGGAGCCAGGGGCAGCCGCGGAGGTCGAGGTCCTCCAGGCCGCTCGGTAGCCTCGACAGATCCTTGTTCTTGAGCCGGAAACAGGCGCGGAGATGAAGCATCCTCAACGTCTTCGACTGCTGCAAGCGTGCCAGCCCGGTGCCAGTCAGCCAATCGCAGTCTACGAGCTTGAGCTCCTCCAGGCCACGCGGCAGCTGCTCTAGCCTCGTCGCTGAACCCGAGGCACTGGCTGAGATCGAGCTGCCGCAGGGCCCCGTGGGCCCGCAGGCACCGCAGCCCTTCGTTGGAGAGCGACCGGCTGAATTGCAGGGTCAGACCCTGCAAGCCGTCCAGCCTCTTCACCAGGCTTGCCAACCCGTCGTTGGTCAGCCAAGGATTACCGGAGAGGTCCAGCTTCTTCAGCAGGCCTGAAAGACCGCCCACGACCGCCGCTTCGGTGAGCCCCCCGCAATTCCGGAGGCTGAGCTCCTGTAAGCTGTTGTGCAGCTGAAATAGTAGCTCCCCCAGCCCCTCGTTAGTCAGGGCGCGGCAACCCGTGAGGTGCAACCCCTGCAGGCCGGCCAGCCCCCCCAGATTTTTTAAACGGGCATAGTCAGGTCGCCGCAGAAGCTGATATGAAGGTGCCGCAGGTCGGTCAACTCTTGCAGCTGCGCCAGCGCGCCGTCGGTAAATCTTGGGCAGCTTCTAACCTCCAGGTACCGGAGGCCCCGTAGCTGGGACAAGGAGGCGCCGGTAAGAGGACCGCAGTTGTCGAGCTCCAGCCTCTACAGGCTGGTCAGCTGGGCTAGGCACGCCAGCCCATCGTCGGTGACGTCGTAGGTATCGCCAAGCCGGATATGCTGGGTGCCGGGAAAGGCCCCGGCCGCGCTCTGTAGCGCCGCGTCGGTGGCCCCCTCTAGCTCCAACCTCTGGACCGCGAGGCCCGGGAACCGGCGGCCCCGCAAAGCCGACAGCCCCCCCGCCCCTAGCAGCAGTAACGGCACGTCCAGCCGGGCGGTGGCCCAGGCGTCGCCGGCCGTCGCCAGAAACCGTCTGCCCTCCTCCGCGGTGACGAGGCGCAGCTCCGGGCAGAGAAAGCGTGTCCAACTGCTGGGCCGGAGCAGTAGCCCTCGCCACGCCGGGCACGTGGCGGCCAGGGCCGGCAGCCCCGCCAGCCCAGGTAATCCCTGACCGTCGCCCACGCCGCCGTGGGCGGCCCGCTCCTGCCTGTGGCGTCCGCGGCTGGCGGCATCACCTTTTTACTAACTAAGCCCCGCCCCACGCCTTTCTCTCCTCCCCCCCCCCCCCCTTCCATCTCCTCCCTCCCCGGGCTGTGCCAGGGCGTCCCCCGCGGTAGCTAGGGGGTGCGGCTGGCGGCATCACCTTTTTACTAACTAAGCCCCGCCCCACGCCTTTCTCTCCTCTCTCCCCCCCCCCCCCTCTTCCCTCTCCGGGGCTGTGCCAGGGCGTCCCCTGCGGTAGCTAGGGGGTGGTGTCGTGTCCGCCGGTTGGTCGCGCCAGGGCAAGAGGCACGAGCGGACGAGGGCCGGTGGGGGGGGGGGGGGGGGGCTTCGGGCCCGCGAGAGGGGGGGGGGGGGGGCGGCTGGGTGCAGCCACCGCTGAAGAAGAGAGTCTCCCCTCCCCCTACTTGTAGGGCCCTCCCCCTCCCTGTACCTTTTTTTTGGACCACCAGCCCTCTACTTGGAGGGCGGGCCGCGCGCGCAACAGCTCGTCTACCGCACCGCGCGTGATCCTCTCGCACATTTCCAGCCCGAGGCACTGCAGCCTGTGCCTGGTGCGCAGCTGCCGCAGCCCCTCGTCCGTGAGCCAGTCGGAGTAGCTAAGGTCGAGCTGCTCCAGGCCGTGCGGCAGGTTCTCCAGCCCTGCCGTCGTGAGCCCGCGGCGGTAACGGAGACAGAGCCGCCGTAGCTCCGGTAGTTGTCGCAAGTACGCCAGCCCGTCGTTGTTCAGTTGGTCGTACCCGCTGAGCTTGAGCTGCCGCAAATTCGTCAAGTGCGTCAGGCGGCTCAGACCCCCTTTGTCGAGCCGGGGGGCAGCCGCACAGCTCGAGCTCCTCCAGGCCGCGCGGCAGCTTCGACAGATCCTCGTTCGTGAGTCCGGAACGACCGCTCAGATCAAGCCGTCGCAGCCTGGTCCAACCCGCAGGTGTTCCAGCCCGGCGTCGGTCAGCCAGCGATTGAATCCGAGCTTGAGTTCCTCCAGGCCTCGCGGCAGCTGCGCTAGCCCCTCGTTGGCCAATCCGGAGCACTGGCCGAGATTGAGCTGCCGCAAGGCCGGCAGCGTTTGTAGGTGTGCCAAGCCCGGGCTGGTCAGGGTGGCACACCACGCGAGGTTCAGCCGCCGCAAGCGGCCGAGGCGCTGCAAGTGCAGCAGCCCTGCGTCAGAGAACCCTGAGCAGGACTTCAGGTCCAGACCCTGCAGGACCGGCAGTCTCTGCAGGCCCTTCAGCCCGTCGTCAGTAAGCCAAGCACAGTGGAAGAGGTCCAGCTGCAGCAGGCTCTTGCCCAGGCTCTTCCCCAGGCCCGGGATCACTGCAGCAGTGAGCCCCCCGCAACTGCGGAGGCTGAGCTTCTCTAGGCTGTGCAGCCCCTGTAGCCCCTGCAGCAGCACCTCGTTGGTCAGACCTTCGCAACCCTCGAGGCGCAGCACCCGCAGGTCGGCCAGCTTCCCCAGGCTCGTCAACCCGCGATTAGTCAGGTCGGTGCAGAATTTGATGCTGAGGTGCTGCAGGCCGTGCAGCTTGGTCAGCTGCTGCAGCCCATGGTCGTCGAGTCTGGTCGTGTCAACCTCCAGGTACCGGAGGCCCCGTAGCTGGGACAAAGTGGCGCCAGTCAGAGGCCCGCAGGCGATGAGCTCCAGCTTCCACAGGTCGCGCAGCAGCTCGGCTAGGCACGCCAACCCGTCGTGGGTGACTTGGTCGCTATCGCAAAGCCGGATCTGCTGGGTGCCAGGAAAGGCCGCGGCCGCGCTCCGTAGGGTCGCGTCGGTGGCGCGCTCTAGCTCCAACCTCTGTACCGTGAGGCCCGGAAACCGGCGGCCCTGCAGGGCCGCCAAACCCTCCGCCCCTAGCAGCAGCGACGGCACATCCAGCCGGGTGGTGGCCCAGGCGTCGCCGGCCGCCGCCAGAAAACGCCTGCCCTCCTCCGCAGTGACGAGGCGCAGCTTGCATCGTCTTTGCGTAGGACTAGCTAAGCCCCCCCCCCCCCCCCCCCCGCCGGCTGCACACCGCACTACCCCCGGCCCGTGGCCCTCCCCCCTTTACCCCCCCCCCCCCCTTTTGGCGCGCCGGTGGCGGGGCACGGGGGGGGGGGGGGGGGGGAGGGCCTCGCCCCCCCCCCCCCCCACGCCTACCAGCCGCCGACGCGCGGGCGCGCTGGTCCCGGCGGCGGGGCCAGGGCCTGCTGGAGGGCCTCCCAACTCCGGGTGACGAGCTCTGGCCAGCGTGCGGAGCCTTGCCGCACCGCGGCGCCCACGCCGTGCCACAGGCGCGGGGCCAGCAGTTGCAGACGCCGCCGGGGCATGGGGTCCTCCAGGACCCGGCGCGACGAGAGCCAGTCCGGGCCGGGGGCGGGGGGCAGCGCGCACAGTTGCGCCAGCGCGGCCCCGATGCGCTGCAGGCAGGCGGGGTCGTCGTTCCTCCGGCAGCGCAGCTGCTGCAGGTAGTCTCCGAGGTACGCCAGCAGCATCTGGCGCAGCGGGTGGTCCTGCGCCCAGGCACGCGGGTACAACCGGGGCAGCCAGGGGGTCCGCTCCCGGTCGAGGCGCGCAAAGACCTCCGGGGGGCTCTGTGCGCGGCCCAGCAGGCCCGAGCACGCCAGGAAGATCCAGGCGGCGTGGCTCAGCCAGCCGGGTGGGTCGCGGTGGCTGGCCAAGTGGCTGGCCAGGTGGCTGACCAGGGCACGCCACTCGTGCCGGCCCAGGCAGAACTCCAGGCCCCGGCAGCGGTACACGGGCGCCCCCGTGTGGTCTTCCCAGGGCCGCAGCAACGTGTACCGGCCGCTGACGGCCACGACGTGCGGGGCCAGCCCCCCGGGCGGCGACGGCTGGTACGAGGGCCCGGGGCACTCGTCCCGGGCGTCGTACAGGTAGAAGTCCTCGACGTGCAAGGGCGTGCCCAGCGCACACAACGCACGCCAAGCGCTGTCCTGGACCAGCAGCCAGGGGCGCAGGCCACGCTGCCTGTGCCGGATGTAGTGCATCACGTACGCTGGCAGGTTGAAGGACCGGAAGGCGGCGCGGGTCAGGCGCGCGCCCGCCCCGGCGGGCCACGCCCGCTCCCACGCCCGGGCCCAGCGCTCGAGCCAGCGCGGGCAGTCCAGCGGCGACGGGTGGTCCGGCAGCAGCGCCCGGCGGTGCGGCAGGCCCAGGTGCACCGCCAGCTCCCGCGCCCCGGGATGGACCACAAAGGCGCGGGCCAGCCGCGTGGCCGCCGTCGTGGCGGCACCGTCCACGGCGGCGGCGCCGTCCCCGCCCGCCGGGCCCCCCCGGCCCGCGTCGTAGTCGTCGGGGGGGCCCCGGTCTAGCACCGACAGCGCGTACGGGGCTAGGTCGGCCAGGGCGGCCAGGTCGGGCCCGGTGGGCCCGCTGCCGCGCACGTCCAGGTACTGCAGCTCCAGCTGCAGCCAGGCCGGCCGCCCGGCGGGGCACAGGCCCTCCAGCAGGGCCGCCAGCGCGCCGTCGGCCAGCACGCCGGCGTCCTCGGCCCCCGGCTGGTGCCACAGGCTTGGGTCGCACGTGGCCACCACGAGCTCGTACTGCCGCAGCGCGGGCGTGGTCGCGGCCGGCCAGCCCAGGCCCGGGCACCGCCGCGCCCGCAGCCAGCCGAGGAGCTGGTACAGCCCCAGCGGCCGCTTCAGCCGCACCCGGGCCAGGCGCGGGCCGGCCAGGCAGAGCGACCGCAACTCGGGGTAACAAGCCAGGGCGCTCCGCAGCAGCGCCGAGCGGGCGGGCGGCAGCGGCGCGGCCAGCCGCAGCGACAGCGTGGTGTCCGGCTGGCACAAGAGCGCGGCGGCCCCGCCGACGGCCGGTGGCGGTGGGCCGACGCCGAGCGCCGCGGCCAGCCAGAGGCGGGCCCGCGCGTACCGGTGGACGAGGTCCCGCCAGGCCCGGGAGGCGCAACCGAGCGCCACGAGGTCCGCGGGCGCGATGCAGGCGATGGCGTGGCGACACCAGACCTCGGCCCAGTCCGGCGCGGCCAGTGGCATGGCGCGCTCGCCGTCCTGAGAGCTAGTGCCTGAGCTAGTGCAGGGCTTGCCAACTTGGGCTACCCCCCGCTTAGTGCAGACGGGGGGGTGGCGCCGCCGGCCGCTGGGTGCGGAGTGCTGGGGGGGGGGGGGGTAGGCGGTACCCCTGCCGGAAGGGGGAGGGCGGGGGGCCACGCACGCCTGCCTGTCCCCCCGGCTCGCGTCCTTGTGCCCTGGCGGGGCGGGCCGGCGGGCGTGGCCGGGCGCGGGGAAAGGGGGGGGGGTGGGGAACTGGCTAACGCCGGACGGACGCGGCGCTAGCGCGCTGGCTCAGGACAGCCACGGTGAAACAAAGGCGGGTTGGGCTTTAATTGTTGTCGGGGCCCGGGCCGGAACACCGCTAAGCTCTCTTCACTGCTTTCCACCTCCAACACCTACGACCTGAGGAGCACTCTCCCCTGTGTGCGGCCAGCAGTCGATGGCCAGTGGCCCGAGTCACGCCAGGACGTGGGAGAGCCACCAGCCACACGGCTGCGTGATCTTGTCCGTGCCAGCAGTGGGGGAGGAACGGATCCGGTACCACAACGCGCCACAACTCGTGGCCATCATCGCGAACGTCCTACTCGGGCCCGGGACCGCCAGTCTTATCTGCCACCCCGTTCTCGGGTGTGTTGCAAACGGGCTAAGGGCTGCTAGCCTGACGAGGTGTCCGCCCCGTCCAAATCATCTGCAAGGCGAAGGGATGGAACCAGGAATTGCTGCCCAAGCCGGCATCCGGTCCGCCGGAGCCGGGGGCCTGTGCTGACACCCCTGGCGGCGAAAGAGGTTTGCCTTGGTCGAGGGAACCGCTAGCGCCGTATGGGCCCGGTGCGAAGGAGAGGGGAGAGAGAAGGGCGCTGTCGCGGAAACCGTCCTGGTCGAGGGAACCGCTGGGGTCGTACGGTGGTGGTGTCGAGAGTACCAAAGGGTGCTGTGGCCCGGCAGCAGGCGGCGTCGCGGGCTGCGACTGGGCCGTCAAGCCGGCGCTGCTAGTAGAGGTCGCGGTCGTTGCTGCCACCCCCGTGGCTCCCGTTCTGGTCGTGTCTACGCCGCCGCAATATCGCTTCCATACTTCTTGTATAATCGCAATCTTGTCCCGCTTTGGTCCATCAGGCCACAACCGCTGGCCCAGCATGTCTATCGCTGTAGCCACGTACAGACGCTTCTGCGTGTTACATCAAAATCAGCTACATCACTCAAAGCGCCGCGGAACTTAAAACCTGCACAGTATAACAGCAACGGTTTCAGTACAGAGTGCACGGACATTTCCATAATGCATTGAAATTTCAATGCACTATGCATTGAAATTTCAATGCATGCATTCAAATTTTTGAAATGACTTCAATGCATGCATTGAAATTTCAATACACAATGCTTGGAATTTCAATGCATACATTGAAGATTTCGCACTGACTTTAATGCATGCGTGGAAATTTCAATGCAGGCAAGATATTAGTTGCTAGATTTAGGGAAAGAGTTTCTGATTGCAGCTGGGTAAGACGACGCTAGTCACCTGATGATCTCGTTAGTGCCGCGCCCGCTGGCCAGGCCTGAGTGCTTGATTTGCATCATGCGTGACGTTCGGCACGGTGCCAAGCATGCGTCTTCAGTTCCGGGCGTGGCAGCGTGCAAGGTGGTCCGAAACGGGCGTCTGTTCGTAGCGCGTCACCTGGAGGTAAAAAAACCCTAAAGTTAGGTGTTACGCTGCGGCGCCGAAGAAACGTCTCAAACTGCATTTGGCAGGTCGGGCAGGACCACTGCCCGTTCCAAGTGGAACCTGACAGCTTCCTGATGCCTTGCCCGTCTCACTGGCAAAATATGCTACCTTTTCTTATAACCCTATACACAGTGATGTATGGAAGAGTTATATCTTAGTAGTTAAGATGTAGTTATATCCGTTTTTATTTAAATACTTTTGAGCCGGTTGGCACTTGAAACGATAATATTGTATTATGATTCATAGCCGGTACTACTTATTTTAAGCCTGATAATATTATCGTTAGGGGTGACAGTGGCACTGGGAAATGCATCTCTTTTTCCTTTTTGTTGCTTGGCTCTGACAGTCTCCTAGATTTTCCGCCATATTGGTTTCCTCTCTTTGCAGAGGAGGAAGATTAGGTTATTTTCAGAGTGCTTTGGAATCGGATGGATTAATACCCCGGCTTGCAATAAATAATATCTTTTGATTATAACAGACAAAACCAGGTCTCACATTCGAAGCCACTTCACACTGTAGGCATCACCCCCCGGATAGCCGGTAAAAAGTACCTTTTCCTGGTGACAGGTGCACCAGCTTGTTTTTCAGTATTATTTGTCCGGATTGGACCTGATGCCATTTTATTCCTGGTCTGTTGCTGTTTTCCTTTTTGGCTTCACTGAGCTAATACAACGAGACATCATTCTCATTCTTGAGGACTGTGTTTGGTTGTATTACCGACTTTTTACGAGCTATCGTTGGGGGCATTACATTTGGAGTCCACATCACTAGGGTGATTTCTTTCTGCTTTGCCACACAGGCAACAGAGTGAATTTTCACTGACCTGTCTCACACGGGGACGCCAGACGAAAACAAATACTCCAACACAGCTCCCTCATAACTCTTTCACAAAACAAATAATTTGATTGGTCTCAAGCAGGTGTCTCGTACCCTCTAGCCCAATCAGTATCTGTGTGCTCACAAGGAGACATCAGATACAAACTCTCTGTCGTTCTTGCTGTTCTCACACAGAGACCAAGAAGAAGGAGGTGGACAGAAGAGTGAAGGAACACACACAAAACACAAACAAGCATAGGGACAGGAGCACAACACTCTACCCTTCTAGTTTGTGCATTTATCTGCATTATCTCACACATACGTCAGAGTATTTTTGCAAATCTCTGATCGTTTTCTAAAGGTAGGTCTGAGAACCTATCCGACCGACTGTCGACTTCTCAAGGAGAGCTTTTCTAGTTTCTCTATTACTATCTGTGTGTAGGTCCAAGTGCCTCATACTAGATACAATATAGAAAAGAAGGAGGAGAAAGTAATCTGAGTAAGGAGAACAAGAAATCGGAGAAAGTCTCAAAGACTATTTTTCTCAAACAAAAACAAACATACAAACAGTGTTTCATAGAGGACAGGGAATCTTATCCTACCCTCTCTATTAGTTTCTCTCTTCACTAGTCAATCGACTGAAGGAGGAACAGAACACAAACGAACAAAAACCAAACATAGGAGCTGACACTGTCCTCCTGTTGATCACTACTACGACATCATGTCGACAGAGATCGCCGAAGTGAGTGAATTCTCGGAGGCAGATCAAAGAAGAGAAGAAGAAGAAGCAGGAGGAGGAGGAGGAAGAGGATTGAATGAAGGAGGAGGAGGAGGATTGAATGAAGGAGGAGGAGGCGATGAAGGAGTAGGAGGAGGAGTAGAAGAGGGCTGGGATGATGAAGGAAGATATGGAGGAGACGAAGATGAAGGAGGATTTGAACAAGAAGAGACGGGAGGAGGAGGAGCATATGGTAATCCCTTACCACCTGCCTACACGGGAGGAGGAGGACGAAAAATGATCGACTTGATTCATAGTGATGGAGAGGAGATCACAGTGGAGGAACAACAGTGGGTGCAAGACCACTATGACCTCACTAAAAAAGAGTTTGATAACAAGATGGGGGTAGAGAAGGATACCTATGTGTGGATCCCTCAGGATCAAAGAAGAGAGAAAAGTCGTGCTAAAAAGGATGTCTATATCCTATTATCAAACACAGCACAGCTCCTCGGCAAACTGGTCTCTGATCCAGAAGAGAGAAAGAAGATACAGCATATCAAGTTTGGGGACACACACACCCACCTTGAATTACTCGATGCTATCTTTGGGGTGTACACTCAAACCCTGATTTGGGAACGTACATACGGCCCACGATGTGAGGGTTACCTCCAGTACACAAACCCAAGAGCAACGGCCAGATTCCTCGCGACTGGTCAGGAGGCAATCGATGTAACAAAAATGAAGACCAATCTGGGTTCGAAAAACTCGAGTGGCATATTTCATTTTTTTACAATAGAAATAAAGGCCTTGGAGGAGGGGAAGGCAGAGATGGAAAAAAGCATTAAGGCAGCAGGAGAAACTCATCCTGTGATTGATGAGTTAGAGAAGACTGACAGAGTTCTGACCAAGATCAGACTGTTGATGGGTGCGTTACTGCACAAGGAGGCATGGAAGAGATGGATTCCTACCAAGGATCACTCTGTCCTTAAATCACTTAGTAACGCACCACCGGTCGCCAACAAAGCAGGTGTTGACCAATATGTGGAGAAATATAATTTTCTCAGATCTGCTTCTGAATTGGTGGCCTTTATCACTCATGCTCAAAAGCTGGTGATATCTGAGAAGAAGAAGGCGAAAGAGAATGAGGAGTTCGAGAAGACGATGAGACTGGAAAGAATGAAAGCAAAAGTGAGTGGTGCAAAGACACACCCTCCGACATATTTGACCCCACCAGCTCCTGCCCCACCAGCCCCTGCACCCTCGGGCTCAACTACGGTGGTGGTCACAAACACGGAGAAGAAGGACAGACAGAACATCATAAATGCCTTCAAGGGGAAGAAAGGAGGAGTGGCAAGTCTCATGCTATATGCCAAGACGAGCTCAGACAAAGACTCTGATGCTTCGCTTTTGAGCAAGCTCAAAGAGATCAATGCCTGCATGAAGGCTTTTCCTTGCGACGAAACGCAGGAATACGAGGCCCTTGTTACTGTTTTTGACCAATCTCTAGTCTCGGAGGGATTTGATCTGACACAGTACAAGTTTTTGAGAAAGAAGGAGGAGATTAAGAGAAACAATGCAACAGGCCTAGACGCTCAGTGTGAACTGGCGGTGGCCACACTCATTTCATATTTTCAATCTCATGGATACCAGCATCTCTGCACTGGTACTCTCATAGGATTTGAAATCTTTGAGACAGTGGCGATGAGTTTGAGGAGTGCTGTTGGCTTGGCGGCGACCCTTACGGAGGTAGTTTCCTCCTATGGGCTATTCTATGGCCGCAAGTCGATCATCCTCTATTTCTTTTCGGCGTTACACACAGTTAACCCGAGCAAGCTTACTCAGCTCATACAACAATGCTCGACGTTTAGCTCAGTGAAGTCCAAGAACTTCCTCGAGACACACGTGTTCGAAAATACGGTTCAAAGCGTTGCTCCGTCAGCACTGTTTCAAGAAGTGATGAGTGCATGCTCAAACATGGACTCGCTCACGGAGGCACATACGGCACAGGCAGGCGGTGTACCTGTTGGCGCACAAGCCACGTACACAAACAGAGTTGCCGGTTGGAAGAGACAGAGAGAGCCAGACCTGAAGACCGCATGTTGGAGGTGGTTCGCGGGCTTGCAGTGTAAGGCACAGATGGAGAACAGAGACTGCTCTTTCAATCATGATAGGCAGAACCCAACAGCAAGGGCAAATTTTCTGAGCAGGACGGAAGGCAAGGAACCGGGCCTTTTCAATATGCTTCAGATTGCCGCTGTGAACGAAGGCTGGTATGCCAATATGTGTGATGATGAGGAGTTACGAGAGGCAATCATTACCTACATGAAGAGGATGAAGGAGAAGAAGGAGGAAAGGGAGAGACAAAAGAACTTAAAGGCCTCTCAAAGAGGACGAGAAGGAGGAGCAGGAGCAGGAGGACGAGGAGGAGGAGGAGGAGGACGAGGACGAGGAACATGGAGAGGAGCCTCGAGGTGGCAGGGAACCCCTCAGAGAGGAAGAGGAGGAGGTCGGGGATATACCCCTTATGGAGGGAGAGCTGTTCGAGCTCCAGCCCCCCCACCCAGAGGAGGAGGAGGCTCGTGGGCAAGCTCCAACCCAAATTTCGGTCGAGCTCAGGCCTGCAACACTGCCTCGGAGACCGATACGTCATCCTACCCGGACACTACTCAAGGTAATCGTTTCGAGGTGGTGGAATGACTGGAGGGGGAAGAAGAGAGGAAGGAGAAGACTGTGAAGTTTAACCCTAAAGTCACAGTGCTTTCTAATGCTGTTGTGCAGACTGGGCCAACGCTTCCTCTATGTGAAAACAAAGATGTGGGTACACAGAGACTGCAGCCCCAAGGTAGTCTCATACCCGTTCATACAGCACGGTTACCAATGATAACTGATGCAAATAGGAAGGCGAGACTTGCGATGGAGGCGAGGAGGCCAATGGCAGACGTATCGCCTCGGCCAAGCAAACAACCACGAACAGACTCAATGTCCACGGTCGCGGCGGGTGGCGAGCAAAAGGACAATGTGTGTACTCAAGTACCACAAGACAATGTCGCTCAAATAGTAAACGCACCAGTACCGCAGAATAATAAAAATGTTAATGAGGTGAAGCAGGAGGAGAAGAAGGAGGAGTTGAAAAACTTAGAGACAAGACTCCAAAATTTGGACGTAAAGTTCTTGTTCTCGCAGCCAATATACACAGGCCCGATGCTCTGTGTTATACGGAACTTTATTGTGAAACATTGAAGACAATATTAAAAGTTGGTAATGATACGATGGCGAATATTAATATTGTCGGCAGGAACTTTTTTAAATCGATACCGGGACTGGGTGGACGGAAATATGAAAAAGTCAACGGGCACTCTCAAAGGAGTGAGCAGCCGGACGAATATCACGGGAATCATCACACTGACCTTTAAATTGAAATCCGCACGAGTATACCGTATGGACCTCTATGTCGTTCCCGGTTACCACGGGTCAATATTACTATCGTATGACCAATTGGCTACGATGGGGGCTGTGATTGATTGCGCCGCACGGCGAGTGATATATGGAGTAAAAAGAGGAGAAGAGAACGATATTGATCCCTTCAACGCTACTGACTCTTATGAGGCTTATGAGCTGAGTCTAGCGACGGATCACAAAAAGATGGCCATCGCACATGAGGCACTTGAGGTGTACGTTCACCCCCATGTCGTAAGACCGGATGAACTGTCCTGGACCGACAATTGGGAATCCCAAGTGTGCACTGTCACAGTTCCGACATGCCATTGGGACAAAAAGTCTATTGATGACTTAATCGAGAAGCGAAAGGAGGAGATTATATGTGTCGCACAAAGAAGCCCGTCGTTGGCGAGATTCGCGGAAGGAGTAGGAACAGATGTCCATATTACTAACGGATACTGTTTCCATGCGAAAGTAGGAGAAGAAAAAAGGGAGGCGTTTGTACCAAAGAGAACGGGGCGAATCCCGGATACTCCACCAGAAACTATTAAAAGTTTTATTACTGATTTCTGGGGTGACGAGCCGACGTGGCCGCGTTCACTAACTGAAGTGAAGAAATGCTTACGGACGTTATTCGAAAATAATAAGCCGTATACTATTATCCTGCCATATAATGAGAAGGCGATATGGGCGCAGGAAATAAGGGACCGGCTTATTGATCATCCTATACCGGTACCCTCTCGCAAGCAACAGCTAGTGGTGGCTTGTCGTATGGGAACTTGTGAGCAGAGCAGTGCATACAAGCGGAAGCTCAGAGACCTCGACAAGTTGAAATTGATACCGCAAGCATTCACATGCTTTGATGGTTTTTACACCCGTAAAGCTCCTTTGCAATACGCGAGACTCATTGACATGCTGGTGGAGCTCGGTAAAGATGATGAGCCGGACACGGTCACGTATGAAAAGACGGGCCTAGATGATGTCTCGGAAGAGGACTTAGGCTTGGAGGAGGACAGAGAACCCCTCAAGCAGCATAAGCAGATGTCTGATGAAGATTTTCAAGAGG
This sequence comes from Paulinella micropora, assembly GCA_019918135.1. Taxonomy (NCBI): domain Eukaryota; phylum Cercozoa; class Imbricatea; order Euglyphida; family Paulinellidae; genus Paulinella; species Paulinella micropora. The sequence goes on from WBZZ01006281.1 coordinate 80,864, forward strand.
CGGCGCGGAAAATATTGGAAGAAGGAGTAGGCACGGAGAAGGAGAAGGAGCTTTTAAAAGCCAAATTAGAGGCGAACAAGGAAATTTTTTACCCTCCACATGCAGGTGGTGTCAAGCCTGAAGATTTCACTGCGGTTATTTACAAAATACCGGGTGCGGAGCCGTCACCGGCACCACGAAGGGCGAATTTGAGTATACATGAGGCGAAGATAGCGGAGGAGCTAGCAAGACAGCTGCTCAATGAGGACTTTATTGAGAGATCAACATCCTCAATAGTCTCACAACCGAGAATAGTGCCGAAGCCAGGAGGAGAATGGCGCCTGACAGTTAACTATGCTCGTGTTAACAAGGTGCTGGAGGAAGAGAGAAATCCTGTCCCGACATTAGAAGAAGGAAGGAGAGTACTGCGGAATGCAAAATTCTATTCGGTCATTGACCTTAAGAATGGCTTCTGGCAGATACCACTGGAGGAAAAGTCCAGATGGCTGACGGCGTTTGTGGTGGGTATGGAAATATACCAATGGAAAGTGCTTCCGATGGGCCTCAAACAAGCCCCAGGACTTTTCCAGAAGGCGATGCAGAAGATGTTGAGCAGTCAGTACGATGATTTGTCTGACGGTGGCTTTATGAGAAGGCGGGGACAGAAGGAGGGAGAATATGCATTTTGCTATATCGATGACATTATCGTATACTCTAACACAATGGAGGAGCATATCGATCATTTGTCCGATATATTCAGGCGCATCGGAGCTTTTGGCCTGAAGTGCAATCTAAAGAAGTATCAACTTGCCAAGACGAGTGTGACATACTTAGGGTACGAGATCTCCCATAATCGAGTCTCGATATCCAAAGAGAAGAGGGAGGAGATTATGAATCGACCGATACCGAAGAACCGCACTGAATTGCACTCATTCTTGCGATGGCGCAATACTAAAGCCAGTTTATACCCGATTGGGGTGCAACACGGGCTAAAGTGGAGAAAATGATAGATTTTGGAGACTTTGAGAAGTGGGACGAAGAGGCTTTGCAAGCGTTTCATGCGCTCAAAGATCTCATTTACAAAGACCCGAAAGACGGAGGACTGGTGTTAACGATGCCCGACTTTACGAAACAATTCGTAGTCGATACAGACGCATCTAAGTTTGCGATTGGGGCTGTATTACAACAAGAGGATGAGGAGAAGAAATTACGCCCAATCATGTTTATTAGTAGGAAGTTGTGTGCGGCGGAGAGAAACTATTGCACAAGGCAAAGAGAGGCGTTGGCGGTAGTATGGGCCCTCAAGAGGCTCAGAGAGTATTTGTGGGGAGGACCTCAATTTACTGTCAGAACTGATCATCATAACCTGTTATGGTTGATGAATCATGAACAGACGGGACGGCTGGCGCGGTGGCAAGCGTTCTTGTCTTGTTTCGATTTTACAATGGTCCATCTACCGGGAAAGCGAAATGTGGTCGCTGATAGCCTCTCTAGGCTAGAGTTTAACTCAGAAGTATCGGCGTTGGTGTCCACGGTGGAGATGGAAGACTTGTCCACTGACAAGGTGTATGAGGTCAGCCACATTGAGGCGATGGAGATGGCGAGTGGAGTCCGATATGACCGCACAGGTCTACGGTACAGTCCACAAGGCCCGGATCACGGGATATGTTGTGAGCTACATACCCAGGAGGACGCTGAGTGGTCCTATGAGGTATATGAGAATGCGAAGGCGAACATAAGAGAGGAAGAGGAGACGCAGGAAGTTTATGCGGAGCCTCCTCAAGAGCGGAGAAGTGACCTAGACGATGACCCGGAAAGAATCGGGGTACGGCTAGAAGATGGTACTATCCATATAGCCTCGCCTACCGCATGGAGGCAACAACAGGCTCAAGATCCGGAGTTTAAAGAACTGATACAGTTATATCAGAACCCGGATGAGCTACGGATGACGAAAGCGATCAAAGATCAGATGAAGGAGATGGGATGGAGAGATGGTCTACTGTGGTACAAGGGCCTTCACGGTCGCTATGCGTCACAGCCGGACAAATGGACCCTTTGGGTACCGGAGAGTCTGAGACGATTTATATTTGTCGCAGCCCACAATTGCCCACTTTTGGCGCATCCGGGTCGACAACGAACTCATATGTTCGTAGCGAGGCGATTCTGGTGGAAGAAGATAAAGGAGGAGATAGATCAGGCGGTGGATGCATGCATCCCGTGCAAGATAAACAAAACACCACTGAAGGCAAATTTCGGCCTGATTGGCGAATTTCCTCTTCATGCGGGGATGTTTGAGTTTATACACATTGATCATGTGGGACCTTTCCCAGAATCGAAGGATGGTTACAAATACCTCCTTACGGCTATTGACAGAGCCACCAACTATGTGTGGATCATCCCTGTCAAAGACGTTACCGGCAAGACGACGGCCGAGGCGCTGATCGATAGGATCATCTCACAGATCGGAGTACCAAGAAAGATATGTTCTGATCGAGGCTCGGACTTTAATAACGAGGTCATCGACAAACTATCTAAGTATTACGGGATGAAATAGCAATATGTTACTGCCTATAACCCGCGAGCAAATGGGAAAATCGAGCGGGTACACAGACCCCTCAAAGCCTCGCTAAAGATGTATTGCACGAAGAAGGAGAATCAAAGAGCATGGGTCGAGGCAGCACCATCATTTGCGTTTGCAATGAACTGTCTACCCTCTACGGCGTTAGAAGGCTCGAAGAGCTCAATCTCGCCATATCAGTTAGTATATGGGCGTGAGCCTGATATCCCGACTTCGCTCCTTCACCCAAAAGACACTTGGGCGGATGCGGATGAGTTGTTTGGGATGAGACTTAGAGTGAAGATGGAGGCGGAACAAATAGTCAGGGCGCATAGAGAGGCGGAGCGCCGAAAGACTGATGCTGAAGGGGTGCGACAAGCGCACTTGGATCAGATCAAGTTCCAGGTCGGGGATATTGTACTATTGTACCATCCTCAAGTCCCGAAGGGAGTCAGCTCTAAGCTGTTCACTCACTGGAAAGGACCTTATCAGATTATGGAACAGACGGGACCTCTGAATTACAAGATCAGGGGTAGAGGGAAGGTGCAAATTGTGAATGTAAGAAGGCTGATTAAGTATGATCCCTTCTTACTGGAAGATGAATCCGTTGAGGAGGCGTTAAAACGGATGAAGGATGATTTCAAAGAGGTGCCGCCCATCCACAAGGAGGCTGGCATAGACCAAGACGATGCTTATCGGGCACCGATAGCTGAGAAGGAGGAGAGTGAGGTGGACAGCAAGGAGAAGACTGACCGCATAAGCGCGGTGGGGACTCAGTCCAAGTCTCCGCGAGAGCATAGCGGAAAGAAGGAGAAGATCACAGAGGCGCAGCTAAGGAGAGCGCGGAATGATCTTATCAACGACCAACCGAGGAAGGCGATGAGGTCGATGAGATCAAAGGACGTCCACCAGGAGGAGGAGGGGACGGACACAGACCCAAACGCGGGCAACGTTGAGATTGTCCATGAGCGATGGAAGGAAGGCGATGCGATAGCAACCATCGCATGGGTGAAAAATGTTTTCTATCTGATGAGACCAGCGGAACAACATGTCGCTGATGACACTCTCTCAGACTTATACTTGATGCGGGTCGTGGCGGTCCCACGACAGATGCGTGTCACACGGACACTCAAAATATCATCAGCCGCAAAGATAGTACAACCGATACTCCAGTTCTGGAGAAGTATGGACCCGGTTGAGGATCCAAAGGCAAGACATTATCTGCCAGTATATAAAGACGCAAAAAGTCTCGAGACATGGGATGATACAATTACTCCCAGAGACAAGGATTACACTGCGTGGACCATTCAGACACTGCCAAGAGGAGTGCTTGATGTCCCTTTTGAATTATCGTTGGGCGGAATCCCTAATAAGATCTGGGAGATTCTCGAACAGTCAAAGTTCGATCTGACTTTTGTTGGTGGTCCTCCACCAGGCAAAGAAATCCGCGCCAGACGACGAAGGCAGTGACAAAGAAACTATTTTTCTTTATGCGTCTCAAATAAAC
>WBZZ01006282.1:20000-27500 GCA_019918135.1 Paulinella micropora
GCACCTATGTACCTCTCTATCGATCTATCAATCTACCTACCTATCTACCTACAGGTGGAGGATGAGCTAGGCTGGAAGCTAGCCTGCATCCGCACCGCACAGCTCTTGTTCCAGCACTTCCCCTCTGTCCTCACCGAGCTAGCCCACATGCCCATGCTCGTCTTCCTGCTGGACCCCAAACACACACACCCGCTCTACAGAGACCAAGTGCTAGACTTCCTCTTTCTTTTACTGGAAGACTCCAACAACTGCCACCGGTTTGTGACCTCGGGAGGCGTGGAGCATCTCTTGTACCACATCGCGCAAATACACTCGCTACCGCCAGAAGCGCAAGAACAGGCTTTGAGCGGCATGAGTGTGTTGACGTACCTAGACGAGCTTAGCCCTCCCTGGCTCAAAGATAGGGAGAAAAAGGTAGGTAGATCTGCTGGTTTGTAGTATGTATGGTTGCTTGCGTATGAGTAGGACAGTACATGAGCCAGGGCAATCTTTTTGTATGCATGTCTATATGTTAGTTTGTATGTATGTATGCTTGCTTGTGTATGCCAGTACACGAGCTAGGGCAAATGTCTTTGATATAGCTTTTCCGTAAAAATATATATATATATATGTATGTATATATATATATATGCTTGCTTGTTTGTATTCTGCATGTATGTTTGTCAGGCGTTGGCGAGCGGTTTCATGCTGAAAAAAGACGAGAGGGAGAAGACGGACAAGCACCTGGGCTCGCTGCTAGCGGGGGAAAAGCCTGTCTACACCCGCAAGACATCGCTGCCCGATGGTTTCGCAGCCTTGCCTAAGCTGAAGAAGACGGGGCCGCCAGAGCGAGGTCTCTATGTATGCATGTATGATGCATGTATGTGTGTATGTATGTATGTATTGTATGTATGTATGTATGTATGTATGTATGTATGTATGTATGTATGAATGTATGTATGTATGTATGTATGTATGCATGCATGCATGTATGTATGTAGATCCGAACCGCGTGCTGCGCCAGACAAAGAGTCCGAAGAGCGAGCTCAAGAAGATGATGAGCGCCAAGGCCAGGAAGCTGTTGGGGGCCGACTCGTCTGATGAAGAGGAGGAAGGCGAAGAGCACCACGGCCCGAGCAGAACCACCAGCACAAGGACCAACTTAGGTATGCATGCATGCATATATGTATGTATGTATATACACATACGTACGTATGTATCTCAGACGTGGTGGTTTCTCCTCCTGAAGAGGACGAGAAGTATCCTTCAAGCTTGGGTCAAGAAGAGAAGTCCAAAGTGTTGCAAGCCGCGGCCGCTGTCTCTGCTCAATCTATGCCATCCGCCCCGCCCTTACCTGGAAGATCACCATCACACGCTGTGTTTCTTTCTCCTCCGCCATCTCCCCCCCCGCTGCCCGCTCACTCCACTGGCCTTTCCTCCCCACCACCCCCTGCTCCGCCGCTCCCTCCCCTCTCCACACCCTCTGCTCCTGCCTCTTCTTCTTCTTCTCCCCCTCCTGCGCCCCCTCTCCCTCCTGCCTCTTCTCCCGATCAACCGCCATCCCACCCCTCCTCGGCTCCAGCAGCCCCCCTGTTCCTCCCGCACCAGCTTCCAACCCTTCGACCACACCTGCCAAAGCCCCGCCCGACCGTGCCGATCTCCTCTCGCAGATACAGGCGGGGACGAAGCTGAAATCGACCAAGAAGAAGGCTGCTGAGGGAGATCAAGCAGGTGCGAAGGCGGCCAAGAAGAAAGCGCAGCCGGGAGCCATGTCAGTGCAAGAGGAGATGGCGATGAAGCTGGCCAAGAGGAAAAGCCAAGGGGCGAGGCAAGACAAACAGGCTGAGAAGAAGGAGGCGGCAGACAGTGCAACAGAAAAGGCTATTGCTGCAGCTCAAGACAAGCAGCAGGTGCGGAAGAAGGAGGTAGAAGGTGAAACAGAGAAGGCTGCCGCTGCCGAGCTCTCACTGCAGCTGCCAGTCGGCTCCTCTCCATTGGCTGACTCCTCCTCCTCCTCCTCCTCCTCCTCCTCCTCCTCCTCCTCGTCCTCGTCTGAGTCTACCGCCTCTGGTGAATATCCAGACACGCCTGCTCCATGGGCCCCAACTGCACCTGCCATCCAGCCTTCAGACTTCCCATCTCCTCCTTCTGACCCTTCTGCTGCTTCCAGTTTGCCTAGTTCAGACGCTTCAGCTGGCTCAGCTGCTCCGGCTGCACCTGCTGCTCCGTCCCCACCTCCTGCTGTCCCAGCTTCTTCTGATTCGCAAGAAGGCAAGCAGGAGAATGCTCCTGCCTCTTCTTCTTCTCCCCCTCCTGCGCCCCCTCTCCCTCCTGCCTCTTCTCCCGATCAACCGCCATTCCACCCCTCCTCGGCTCCAGCAGCCCCCCCTGTTCCTCCCGCACCAGCTTCCAACCCTTCGACCACACCTGCCAAAGCCCCGCCCGACCGTGCCGATCTCCTCTCGCAGATACAGGCGGGGACGAAGCTGAAATCGACCAAGAAGAAGGCTGCTGAGGGAGATCAAGCAGGTGCGAAGGCGGCCAAGAAGAAAGCGCAGCCGGGAGCCATGTCAGTGCAAGAGGAGATGGCGATGAAGCTGGCCAAGAGGAAAAGCCAAGGGGCGAGGCAAGACAAACAGGCTGAGAAGAAGGAGGCGGCAGACAGTGCAACAGAAAAGGCTATTGCTGCAGCTCAAGACAAGCAGCAGGTGCGGAAGAAGGAGGTAGAAGGTGAAACAGAGAAGGCTGCCGCTGCCGAGCTTTCACTGCAGCTGCCAGTCGGCTCCTCTCCATTGGCTGACTCCTCCTCCTCCTCCTCCTCCTCCTCCTCGTCTGAGTCTGAGTCTACCGCCTCTGGTGAATATCCAGACACGCCTGCTCCATGGGCCCCAACTGCACCTGCCATCCAGCCTTCAGACTTCCCATCTCCTCCTTCTGACCCTCCTGCTGCTTCCAGTTTGCCTAGTTCAGACGCTTCAGCTGGCTCAGCTGCTCCGGCTGCACCTGCCACTCCAGTCGAGGGACGGCCGGGAATAGAAGAAGCAAACACAACAGAGCAAGACAACAGCGGCATGCCTGGTTTAGAAGACGACAAAGGCGGCGGCGAGGGGCAAGGGGAGGAGTGGGAGGTGGTGGACGACGTGGAACTGACCGAGAAGGAGCTCACGGAAGAAAAGCTTTTGCGGGAGGAAATGCAGGAGCTGGAACGGTTCGTCATATTGCGCAAAATCGAAAAATCATAGGAATCTTTGTCTGATCTCTTGTCCCTGATTTGTTAGTGTCTTTCCCCTTTTGTAAGGACATGTCCGCTGCAGAGTTGTTTGTTTTTGCTGTTTGTCTAGGCTACGGCAGGCACAAGAGCAGCAAGCGGTAGGGCAGGGGCAAGAGCCAAGGAGCTCGCTGGGAGGGGAGGAAGCGCGGCTGCTACAGGAAGAGCAAGAGCTACAGACAGAACTCAGCGCATTAGAGCGTGCTATTACACCTCCTCCTCCTCCTCCTCCACCTCCTCCTTATCCCCCACCTCCGCCCTGCACGCTGAGCGAAGGATCTTTCCAAGACCTTTCTCTTTCTACTCTCGACCCCCCTCCTGGCCTTCCCTTTTCCTCAGCCTCTACTTCTCTCTTTCATACATATAGGCGCACGCATTTTTCTGCCGCCCTAGCAAGTCGCTCCAGGACCGCCGTGGCAGCCTTTGGGCAGGTGCGTCGACGCTGGGCGGCTCTCGCATCTGCCCCGACCACCACCCAGCTCTCGACGCGGCCGTGGTCTGATCCTGACTTGCTTCCTCCGCCTCCACCACCTCCTCCCCCTCCTCCTCCGCCGCCGCCTCCTACTCCTCCTCCTCCTCCTATCCCTCCTCCCCTTCTCTCCTCCCTGGTGGCTGCTGCTGCGCCGCCTAATGTCCCGATCGCTCCACCCTTACCCTCGCCAAAAGAAGGAGCCCCTTCTTCCCCTCAGTCTTTGCTCGTCTCGCCAACACCTCCTCCTCTCCTCTCCTTGTCCTCCCTGAACCAACCCAACTTCGATGCTGCTTCCCCCGTTCCCCCGTCCCCCATCCCACTCTCTCCAGTTTCCGTTCAAGTGGAAGTTTCTTTTTCAAGGACCACTGACGAAAACATCACTGCTTCCGATAATCCTCTCTCTGCCTTTCAGGCTCTGTCGACTTCCTCAGACGGCCAGGAGGGCAAGCTCAACAACACTACAGACACAGGCCCCACCAGCTCTCAGGAACTTGCACTCCAGACCTCCCAAGATCTTCCACTGCAAAGCGACGCTGTTGACGCCTCAGTTTTCTTGTTACAGACCACACCAATCTCTGGTCGCTCGCGCACGGCTTCCGTGGCGTCCTCGAACGGTGCCTCCCCCACTAACGCGTACCGCAACTTGCTCTCTGTCGGCCCCGACACTCAGCACGCACTCATGGACTCACCACAAGAGACACACACAGCCATCCCTCAGCTGGTGCCGGAGCGGCAATATTTCGCCGATATCGATTTCGCCCCCGGGCCGGAGGGAATGGTTCATTTAGAGCTACCAAAAGCAGAAGAGGGAACAGACGCTGGCGACTTGCTTACAAGCAGGAATACGTCGGACATTCTCAGTGTAGACTTGCTGAGCGGAGCTCAGTCAGATGTGCTGAAACTTACTGACGTGAGCAAGAAAGAAGAAATAGAGAGAAAACACACGGTTTCTTTCATGGTGCCTGATCTGGAGCGAAAAGCGAGCCAGCCAGCTAACACTAGGTCCTGGGAATGTATGTATGTATGTATGTATGTATGTATGTATATATGTCTGTCTGTACGTACGTACGTATGTATGTATGTATGTATGTATGTATGTATGTATGTATGTATGTATGTATGTATTTATGTATTTGTATGTATTTGTATGTATTTGTATGTATTTGTATGTATTATGTATGTATTATGTATGTATGTATGTATGTATGTCTGTATGCATGTATGCATGTGAATGTATGTATGTATGTGTGTATGCATGTATGCATGTGAACGTATGTATGTATGTATGTATGTATGTATGTATGTAAGCATGTATGTAAGCATGTATGTGTGCATGTTTGTATGTATGTATGTATGTATGTATGCATGTATGTATGTATGTATTTAATGCATGTAATGTATGTATGTATGTTATGTATGTATGTATGTATGTATGTATGTATGTATGTATGTATGTATGTAAGCATGCATGCATGCATGCATGTATGCATGTATGTATGTATGTATGTATGTATGTATGTATGCATGTATGTATGTAAGTATGTATGTATGTATGTAAGTAAGTAAGTAAGTATGTATGTATGTATGTATGTATGTATGTATGTATGCAGTTATGCATGTATCTCAGGTCTCGCAAGAGCTCAATAGCGCTGCCTGCTCCGCTAACGCTCTCGGAGAAGGAAGAAGAGTTTTGGGAGAAGGAGGTGGAGAAGGACACCATGTTATCTGATGTGGCCAAGGCCATGGAGATTCCGCACTGCGCCTTGAAATGCTGCGAGTTGCTCAGGCTGATATTGAGGTGTGCCTTTTTGTCCCATTTACTGGCCATCTACTGCCTTTTTGTCCTATTACTTGCCCCTCTACTGCCTCTTTGTCCCGTTACTTGCTCCTCTACTGCCTTGTTCTCCCATCTACTGCCCCTCTACTGCCTTCGTGTCCCCTCGCTTGCCCTCTTGTGCCTTTTCTCTCCCAGGTGTGGCAGGACTTCGAGGCGCACTCTCTCCTCCCCCCTGCTCCACTCAGTGCTGTCGCAAACGCTGCTCTGCTCCTTTCCCCCGCTCGTCAACCTGGTAGACTACGCTGCCAGACCAGGCAGGGAGATGTAGCTACTGTGCATGTGCATGTGTATGTGTATGTGCATGTGTATGTGTATGTGTATGTGTATGTGTATGTGTATATGAATGTGTACGTGCATGTGTGTATGTGTATGTATGACAGCCATCCATACATCCATACATACATACATACATACATACATACAACATACATACAGACATACATACATACACGCACACATACCTGCCTAGGCGTTGCGTGTCCTTCACGAGGTGCTCCAGGCCAACCGACCTCACATCACCTCCATCGCACAGTACGGTAGGAGCATCGCCATGTCAACCGACCACACATCACCTCCATCGCACAGTACGGTACGACATGTCAACCGACCTCACATCACCTCCATCGCACAGTACGGTACGACATGTCAACCGACCTCACATCACCTCCATCGCACAGTACGGTACGACAGGCCAACCGACCTCACATCACCTCCATCGCACAGTACGGTAGGAGCATCGCCATGCCAACCGACCTCACATCACCTCCATCGCACAGTACGGTAACACAGGCCAACCGACCACACATCACCTCCATCGCACAGTACGGTAACACAGGCCAACCGACCACACATCACCTCCATCGCACAGTACGGTAACAGGCCAACCGACCACACATCACCTCCATCGCACAGTACGGTAGGAGCATCGCCATGTCAACCGACCACACATCACCTCCATAGCACAGGACGGTAACACATGTCAACCGACCACATATCACCTCCATCGCACAGTACGGTAGGAAACGCATCGACATGTCAACCGACCTCACATCACCTCCATCGCATAGTACGAGAGGGAATGGCTACAGGCCAACCGACCACACTAGCAAATGGCTACAGGCCAACCGACCACACATCACCTCCATCGCACAGTACGGGAGGAAATGGATCCACCTGTATGTTTGTATGTAATCGTGTTATGTAATGTATGTCATGCAACCGACGTCACACATTTCCATCGCCCAGTACGGTATGTACGTATGTTATGGTGTATGTATGTACGTATGTATGTACGTACGTACGTATGTATGTATGTATGTATGTATGTATGTATGTATGTATGTATGTGTGTATGTATGTATGCATGTATGTATGTATGCATGCATGCATGAATGTATGCATGCATGCATGAATGTATGTGTGTATGTATATGGCCAATCGACCACACATCACCTCATCGCACGGTAGGTACGTATCTATGTATGTTTTTTTTTTTTAATAAACGACTTTTAATAATTAAAGAACGCTCGCTTGTATGTAATGTATGTATGTATGTATGTATGTATGTATGTATGTATGTATGTATGCATGCATGCATGCATGCATGCATGCATGTATGCATGTATATATGTATGTATGTATGTATTTGTATGTATGTATGTATTTGTATGTATGTGTGTGTGTGTGTACGTATGTACGTATGTATGTATGTATGTATGTATGTATGTGTTTGTATGTGTTTGTACCGATGCAATGGCATATGTGTTTTCCTGCTGTCAAGGGGATGTTCACAATCTCTGTACGTTCCACACATCCTGTCTGTCTGTTTTTGTTGGCTTGGTCTGCTTGTTAGGCGTGTTTGGCTTCATCGCCTACGCCTTGGGCAAGTCCTCTTGCGGTCCCAGACCAATGCCCGTTTGACTTTGACTTGGACTGTCTGATAGA
>WBZZ01006282.1:32500-40000 GCA_019918135.1 Paulinella micropora
ACCTCCTAAGCCTGTCTTCTATCCCTCCCTCGTCACCTCCAAGGTACATACATACATACATACATACATACATACATACATACATGCAACATACATACATACATGCTTAGGTTGGCGCGTGTGTGGGGGGGCTGTACCTTCGTCTGTTCTTGTCCAACAGTAGCTACATCATCAGCCACCCGGTCTATCTATCTATCCTATCTATCTATCCTATCTATCTATCCTATCTATTTATCCTATCTACCCATTCTGTCTATTCCATCCTATCTATCCTATCCTATCTATGTTACCTATCTATCTTTCCTATCTTTCTTATCTACATCATCTATTGCATCTATCCTATCTATCCAATCTATGTCTATGCATCTAGGTCTACGTGCTGACACACCTGACTCGCGCTCTCAGCAACAACCTGCAGCAGGTCCTGTTATGAAATAGATGCATATATATATATGTGTGTGTGTGTATGTGTGTGTGTGTATGTAATATAGAAATAGATATAGATTTAGCTATAGCGTGCTGCCTGCTGCACCTCCCGCGCGCTCAGCAGCAAGTGCCAACAGGTGCGGTGGTCTAGCTACACATGTCAGGTACATGCGCTGACATCAGGTAGGTCTTAGATAAGAGATCGTCTTCAAGCCAATAAACAAAAACAAAGTTGTTGTTCTTTACTTGAGGAACGACATGTTTATGCACTCAATGCAGCCAAACAAAACGGCTTTCTCTCGTTTCATGGCTGTCAACTATTCTCGTTCCGGCTCGTGTGCACTGTCTACCTGCAACTCCTCACCTCCTTGTGTCTCTCTCTCTCTCTCTCTCTCTCTCTCTCTCTCTGCGCAGTTCAAGGGCGAATCTTTGGTTGAGCTTCTGAAAGCTGCGAAGCGCGTGGTGCAGAGGCTCCCCGAGCTGCACAAGAACTACCCCCCACCCCGCGGTGCCACTTACATCACACAGTCATATACTTTTAACATTAATTTTGGTTTATTTTTATTTATTCATGTACTTTTCAACTTCATTTTTGGTTTTTTTTATTTTTGTTTATTTATATACCTTTCAGCTTTACTTTTGGTTTTTTTTTGTTTTTTTTTTGTGCCAGTGAGAGAGACTTTTCAGTGGTCTCATCTGTACTTTGTGTCTGTTTAGGGCTCTTGTACCTGGTGCACACTGGCACGCGGCCCGCTGCAGAAAAGAACCAGTTGAATGGGTATGTATGTATGCATGCATGTATGTATGTATGTATGTATGTATGTATGTATGTATGTATGTATGCATGCATGTATGCATGTGTATGTATTATGTATGTATGTCTCATTGTGGAGCAGCGGTCGAAAGCCTCGTCTGGAGGCCTGTATGTATGTATGTATGTATATGTATCTATGTATGTATCTATGTATCCATGTATGTATGTATGTATCTATGTATCTATGTATGTATGAATGCATGCATGCATTCATGTATACATGTGATGTATGTCTGTGTCAAGTCAGTCTAAAGGCTGGTCTGGAGCGCTGGAGGAGGAGCAGGAGGAGGAGGAGCAGGAGGAAACAGAGGCAAATGTGTATACAGGTGTATCTATGTGTGCATGTGTGTATCAGCTTGGAAGATCAGTGGAAAAGCGTTGTCTGGAGCGTTGAAGGAGGAGAAGCAGGAGGAAGAGGCCGAAGGCGTATCTGTGTTTGCGTGTACGTGTGTGATTAGTGTGCAGGATCGGTGGAGAGGCTCGTCTACAGCGCCGCAGCAGCAGAAGCAGCAGCAAGGCGCCAACATGTATAGATGTGTATTTATGTGTGAATATAATGTGTGAATATGTGTCAGATTGGAGAATGAGTCGCAAGGCTGGTCTGGAGTGCTGCAGGAGGAGAAGCAGGAAGAAGAGGCCAAAGACGAGGACGTGATCGCAGGGTATGTAGATGTATGTATGTATGTATGTACGTACGTATGTATGTATGTATGTATGTATGTATGTATGTATGTAGATAATCAGATAGTCAGATCGACGGATAGTTGGCTAGATGGATGGATAGATATCTAGATGATATAGGACAGATAAGGAACATGGATAGATATATAGATGATATAGGACAGATAAGGAACATAAGCATCAAGCATATAGATATATGGATATATATTTGTATATGTATATATATTTGTATATGTATGTAAATTTACGTGGAGGCACGGCGGCAGGGGAGGGATGACATGAGCTGTACGTTAGGCATGGCAGAGGAGGGATGACATGAGCTGTACGTTAGGCATGGCAGAGGAGGGATGACATGAGCTGTACGTTAGGCATGGCAGAGGAGGGATGACATGAGCTGTACGTTAGGCATGGCAGAGGAGGGATGACATGAGCTGTACGTTAGGCATGGCAGAGGAGGGATGACATGAGCTGTACGTTAGGCACGGCAGAGGAGGATGACATGAGCTGTACGTTAGGCATGGCAGAGGAGGGATGACATGAGCTGTACGTTAGGCATGGCAGAGGAGGGATGACATGAGCTGTACGTTAGGCATGGCAGAGGAGGATGACATGAGCTGTACGTTAGGCATGGCAGAGGAGGGATGACATGAGCTGTACGTTAGGCATGGCAGAGGAGGGATCGAGCCGCGACACGCCAAACACGCACTCGCCATGCTCTGGCAGGTACGTCTATGTATGTATGTAATGTATGTATGTATGTATGTATGTATGTATGTATGTATGTATGTATGTACGTATGCATGCATGCGATGCGCAACACGCACACTGGCCCTGGAACACACACACGCACTGGCCCATGCTGCACAGGCCATGCTGTGGCAGGTCTGCAGCACGTGTTTGCATATCTACTTATGTATGTATGTATGCATCATGCGTGCATGTATGTATGTATGTATGTATGTATGTATGTATGTATGTATGCAGCATGTGTGTGTTGCTCCCAGTCCCGACCTTGACTACCCCTTGTTCTTAACATCACACCTTGTACGTCTATCTATGTACCTACATCCCAACATTCTGCTTGCCTTGGTTCACTCGACCTCTTCTGCTTGCTTTTGTTCAATCCACCTCGACCTCGTCTGCTTGCCTTTGCATCAGTACAGGATCTGCTCTCCTCTCCCCTTCCTCTCTCTCTCCCTCTCTCTCTCTCTCTCTCTCTCTTGCTCTCTCTCTCTCTCTCTCGCTCTCTCTCTCTCTCTCTCTCTCTCTCTCTCTCTCTCTCTGCTCTCGTCAGCCAAGAGCACGTCAAAACTCTCTCTTGAACATCCAAGACAAAGACTGTGTGTGTGTGTGTGTGCGTGTATGTGTGTGCTTGGTTGTGTGTGTGCTGTTCAGCTGACCAGGGTGAGCAAGCAGAACGTGAAGTCTCTCTTGAACAGCGCAGGCATCCCCATCATCGCCAGCGCACTCGCCGCCTCGGTGCGCACCTAGCTAGCTATCTATCTTTGTATGTATGTATGTGTGTGTATTTGTGTATGTATGTATGTATGTATGTATGTATGTATGTATGTATGTATATCTGTAGGTTGTGTTGCCTAACTCTTTGGGCGCGTCCAGCCAACTGCCTGGCGGTATGTGTGTATGTATGTGTGTATGTGTGTATGTATGTATGTATGTATGTATGTATGTATGTATGTATTTATGTATGTATGTATGTATGTACGCATGCATGCATGCTAGTATCTAACTTATGTATGTATGTATGTATGTATGTATGTATGTATGTATGTGTGTATGTATGTATGTTGTATCTGTAGTGCATCCTTCGTCCGCCTTCCTGCTGATCCCGCATACATATATGTGCATGTATCTATGTATGTATCTATGTATGTACCTATGTATGTATATTTGTTTGTATCTGCAGCGTCTGCTGCGTCCCCGGTTCCTGCTACTCCCTCCCTGGCTTCCTCTATTCCCCCAGCGCCTGCCATCTTTTCTGCAGGCGGCCCTCCCCCAGCGCCTCCACTACCAGGAGCCCCGCCAATCTCTTCACCTTCTGCCGTGCCGCAAGCTCCACCTTTCTCTCTTCCCCCAGCTGCGCCCCCGCTGCCTGGAGCAGTCCCACAGCCCACATCATCTGCCATGTCCACAGAGCAAGAACAGCCTGCGTCCCCGGCCTCCTTGCTACCACCACACCCAGCAGACGGATGGCTTGCCTCTGCTTCGTCCTCCTCCCCGTCGGCTGGCCCCATCACCACTGTGACAAGCTCGATCACCACTGCCACCACCAGCCCCTACTCCACCACCACCACCACCACCTCTACCATTTCCACCACAACCAGTGCGCACTCCTCCCCTCTCTTATCCTCCCCTCACCAGTTCACTTTAGTAGTCCTTGCCGCCCGGCTGCTGGCCTACGTGACCGTGCGTGCGCGTCCGTACGATGCGGCCGTCGGCCTCATCGTCAGCAGTCGCTCCACAGCGCCGAGGACCTACACCAACATCAACACGGCTGGCAACACAGACGCAGCTGCAGCCGGTCAGGGACCGACCAACTCAATCGGTCTGCTGGATGCGTTGGGCAGGTATCTATCTATCTATCTATCTATCTATCTATCTATCTATCTATCTATCTATCTATCTATCTGTATCTGTCTATCTGTCTATCTATCTATCTATCTATCTATCTATCTATCTATCCATCTATCTATCCATCTATCTATCCATCTATCTATCCATCTATCCATCTATCCATCCATCCATCCATCCATCCATCTATCCATCTATCCATCTATGTGTCTCAAAAGGTGCGTGGACTACGAGTTGTGTGTGAGGCGACCTGAAGTCAGCACTGCCATCTTGAACCTGCTGCTGGTAGCATCACACACACACATCCCCAGCAAGACAGCGCCAGGCTAGAGAACAAGCAACATGCAGCAGAAAATCAGATACCACCCTCATAAAGACGCAAACGCACAAACACACACACACAAATACACACACGCACACACACAGACATTGTCGCATGTGATCTGTTGGGCTTTTCTTCCCGTTCGTCTCTCAAACCACGCTACCGCTAGCTTAAGACAATCTACAAATTCGTTCTTCTGCCTTAAGTAAAAGTCTTTTATATAACCTGAATAATCGCCTGTCACGCAAAACTTGTAGTACTTGCCGTTGATGGACATGACCACCCACGGTCCACACACCACACTCAAACACACACACACACACACACACACGCACACACACACACAATGCTCAAAGGGGTCCAAGGCCGTTTCGTGAACAGTCAGCTCCTCGTGATCTTTTTGCTTGGACATCGTGCAGGTCTTGTTGAAAACTCCTGACACTGATACTGCTCGCAAGGTCTTCAGCTTGCAAACAGAGCATGCACACACTCAAATTGAATCCTGATTTTTGACGATTCCTTGCTTATCTTTCTCGCACTTTGAAATTTGTGGATTTTTTTTTTTTTTTTTCGTCAACGGTTTGTTTGTCCTTTGCTGCTGGTTGTATGTTCAGATTGAGGCAACTTGGTTGTCCATCGGTGGAGTGCTCAAGACCTGTCTGATTGCTCTGTTCTTCTCGCCTCCACGAGATGTCAGCTTGAAAATGCCACACGGGCTGGAGTCTAGGGTTGCTAGTCGCCAGCAGTCTAATCAAAGCAGCAACGGCATGGCAGAGAAAGAGGCAGTTGGTAGCGAGCTGAGCTTGCAGGGCAACGAGCTGGCGACGAATCAAGAGAAAACCAGCGCTGGCAGCGAGACGAAACAAGAGAAGACGAGGAGCGCTGCCAGCGAGAAGCGTGATCTACCTGGCGGCGTTGCTGCGGTAGTCGACGCCGCGGTGTTCCAGCTGCATCCCGAAGAGACCTCCACCGATCGCATGGCGCACCTGGCTGCCGCTCGCGTGCTGGCTGCGATCACACACCTGGTCACAACACATTGGCCATATTGTATCTTGTTGTTGTTCGTCTTGGCATGTTGTCCAAAGCATTTCCATGTTCAGAACCTCAAGTTCTTTCGTTTCAATATTGACCCGATACCGTCGCAACTTCTTTATATTGTCTTTTCTAAAACGTTTCATGTCTTGTTAATTATTCACTGTTGTGCGTACAGCGTGAGCATATAATCTGTTTGTTCTATTCTACTTGTAGCTCCCGTCCTGCTTCTACTTGTATCTCCTGTGCTGCTTGATGCTCTTCACAGCGCAGCGCCAACGCCAAAGCATACCATCTACCAAGATATGTAAGACATATGTACGTCTATACAGAAATATCCTTATTTCAGTATTTTCCTCCCCATCTCAACCCTTTTCTCTCTCTCTCTCTCTCTATCTCTCTCTCTCTATCTATATATATATCTCTCTCTCTCTCTCTCTCCCTCGCTCCCTCGCTCCCTCTCTCCCCTCTCTCCCCTTCTCCTCGCTCGCTTCCAGGAGGACCGTGCAGCCGACGGGCGCTTCATCGGGGACGGCACACTACACCTCAACGCGCAGGTCCACATACATACATACATACATACATACATACATCATACATACATACATACATACATACATGCATGCATGCATACATACATGCATACATACATACATCATACATACACACATACATACATACATACACATATACTTACTTACTTACTTGCTTACTTACTTACTTACTTACTTACTTACTTACCTACATGCACACAGCGCCGCAAGCTGAGTTCTCTGTCGCAGCCCACGTCGTTCGTGCCTGCGCTGCCCATCTACGGCGCACAAGACGAGCACGCCAACACCGCACAGGCACACACATATTCAGCGCTTTCATATCTATCTTTATGTAACAAATTATGTATTGGTATAATAAATGAGAAGGCGAACACCGCGCGGGTATTCATATCAAGCGTTTTAATATCTACATTGCTATCTTAATGTACGTATTGCTATAATATTGAGCGCTTGAATAACTCTAATTCTATCGTTGATGTATGTATTGGTGTGATGAGTAGGACGTGGCGGACTTTTTGCGCTTGGCTCTGACGCCTGGCCTGTTCCGCCTGGTCGCCGCTGATGTGCACAACTTCCTGCAGACGGTCCGTGCAGGACAAGACACAGAGACGCCCTTGGTGATCTGGAACGACGCCACGCGAGCAGACGCGCACGCCATGCTAAGTGACGAGATCGCCAGGTAGATAAATCAGATAGATCGCACGTGAAAAGTGAGTTTGCTGAGACACCGGCCACGGGCAACGTGCGATGGACGTTCATTCACATTTATTGCCTTTCTGTCCTGCTTACTGCCTGTCTATTGCCTTGTTGTCCTGTCTAATGCCTTTATGTCCTGCTTACTGCCTGTGTATTTCCTTGTTGTCCTACCTACTGCTTGTTATCCTATATACTGCCTTGTTGTCCTGTCTAGTTTGGACCCGCTGACGCAGCGCTGGGCGCGCGCGGTGCAAGGGGACAGTAGCCTATCCGCCAGCAGCCTGTCGCCTTACATCCCTTCCGTGCCCAAGTCGGGCTTTCTCACTGCCTTCACCTGGCGGCCCAAGGTCTGCTTTTTCGCTTTTGTCCTCTGGGGTTGTGTGTGT
>WBZZ01006282.1:45000-50000 GCA_019918135.1 Paulinella micropora
GTGTATTTGTATGTGTATGTGTATGTGTCTGTGTCTGTGTCTGTGTATGTGTATGTGTATGTGTATGTGTATGTGTGTATATGTATATGTATGTGTATGTGTATGTGTATGTGTATGTGTATGTGCATGTGTATGTGCATGTGTATGTGCATGTGCATGTGCATGTGCATGTGTATGTATATGTGGTGTATGTGTATGTGTATGTGTATGTGTATGTGTATGTGTAGGTGTAGGTGTAGGTGTAGGTGTAGGTGTAGGTGTATGTGTATATGTATGTGTGTGTATGTGTATGTGTATGTGTATGTGTGTGTATGTGTATGTGTATGTGTATATGTATATGTATATGTATGTGTATGTGTATTTGTGTGTGTAGGGTGACTACCTGGCTGACTGGCTGACAGGGCAGTTCAGACGCTTCTACAGAAACAAGCCCAAATACTTCCTTAAGTGTCTGGACGACACGCACGAGTTCCGTGCCAGCAGTCGCAAAGACAAGGCGGGAGAAGAAGAGGACGACGAGGACGAGGAGGAAGAAGGGGAGGAGGAGGCAGCGGCGGCCGCGCGCAGGTTATGTATGCTTTGTATGTAAGTTATGTATGTTATGAGACAGTTATGTATGTTATGTCCGTTATTGAATGGTCGTGTAGCGAGGAGGCTCCCCCTCCACTGATATGTATGTTGTGTATGTTGTGCATGTTGTGTATGTCGTGTATGTCGTGTATGTCGTGTATGCTGTGCAGGGTAGACGAGAAAGTGCAGGCGGCGCGGCGGCTGGAGGCGGAGCGCAAAGCAAGGTGGGGCGACCACGACTCCAGAGTCCTCACAGGGTAACCTGGCCCCACGCTGCATAGACCCTACTCCTTCCCCCTTCCTCTCCCCCCCCCCCCCCACACACACACACACACACCTTCTCTCTCTCTCTCTCTCTCTCTAGTTTTTATATGCATATGCTGCAGTGTGTGTCTTATGTATTTGCTTGTTTGTCTCTTCTCCAGCTGGGTTCCCGCGCTGACGTCGCCGCTTGAGCTAGCATATGATGTATTGTTTGTGGGTGGGTGGGTGGGTGTGATGTATCTGCTTGTTTGTCTATTCTCTTCTTTAGCTGGGGCCCCGCGCTGACATCTATGCTGGCCACGCTCGCCTCGCCAGGTCTGTCTGCATGTATGTTATGTTATGTTATGTTATGCTATGTTATGTTATGTTATGTTATGTTATGTTATGTCATGTTATGATATATGTTATGTTATGTTATGTTATGTTATGTTATGTTATGTCATGTCATGTCTAGGAGAGTCCACGCTGCCCGGTGCGACGCCCACTAGTCCGTCCGGCTCCTCGCTGCTGACGGACCCGCCTCGCAGCTGGTCCGACCGTACCAAGCGCGCGCTGGCTACGCTGTGTGCGCTGTCCGCTCCACGGTTACTCAAGCTCATGGCGGAGTGGGACGGCAGCAGGTAGCAGAATCTTTGACAACAATCAGCCCGACGAGGCTGGAAAATGACCAAATTTCTTTGATAATTATGATTATTATTATTATTCTTATTATTATTATTATTATTATTATTATTATTATTCAGCCCAATGGCCTCAAGGCGTTAAACTGTGACGCCAACTCATAACCCTTTGGTGGTAGATGCTGGGGAGGAGGGTCGTTGCGCGCGTAAAAGATCTTAAACTCCGCATATGCTGGTTGATAGCCCAGGACCCAGCAGACACCAGATTGTTATGGGTGGGGTTTCGAGGCAGCTCTAGCAACCGCGCTTGGTGTATGCACTTGCACATTCGGTGACGTCTTGCAAGAGGTTGCTGGGACTGCGGAATAACCTCGGCTTAGTGCAGTCTTGCCCTCAGGAGCTCCATCGGTGGCCCCGATCATCAGGCGAGAGACTGACACGGGGGGGTGGAGGACCTCGAACAAGGGTATTGGAGGCTTATGTCCGTTGAGGATATGCCATTAGCTGCATCAGTACGCCTCAGATATAGTATTATTATTATTATTATTATTATCATTATAGACACCGTGATAGCCCAGTGGTCAAGTTCTACCATCTGGGCCCTGTCGCCAGTTCGATTCCCGTCGGTGCCACCAGTATTTTCATTGAACATACCGGTCCGTCTGGAAGTGTTGGAACTGCCCGTGCGGGGGTGTCATTACATCCTATCGTCAATTCTTCGTACTCCCCTCACGGGTGAGACGATGGAGGCGCATGTGCAGATTTGCATCAGCCATTGACAGAGAAGCACTATTATTATCATTATTATTACTATTACTATTATTATTACTATTACTATTACCATTACTATTACTATTACTATTACTATTACTATTACTATTACTATTATTATTACTATTACTATTACCATTACTATTACCATTACTATTACTATTACTATTACTATTACTATTACTATTACTATTACTATTGCTATTGCTATTATTATTATTATTATTATTATTATTATTATTATTATTATCGTTATTATTATCGTTATTATTATTATTATTATTATCATTATTATTATTATTATTATATTATTATTATTATTATTATTATTATTATTATTATTATTATTATTATTATTATCAGTGGCACCGCGATAGTGGTTAAGGTCTACCATCTGGGACCTGTCGCCAGTTCGATTCCCGTCGGTGCCAGTATTTTCAAAGGATATTTTCTTTGAAAGTATTGGTCTGTCTGGAAGGCTTGGAGCTGCCTTGCGGGGGTGTCAGTAGAGCCTATCGTCAAATCTTCGTACTCCCCTCGCGGGTGAGACGATGGAGGCACATGTGCAGAAATGCATTCGCCATTGACTGATTATTATTATTATTATTATTATTATTATTATTATTATTATTATTATTATTATTATTATTATTCAGCCCAATGGCCTCAAGGCGTTAAACTATGACGCCAACTCATAACCCTTTGGTGGTAGATGCTGGGGAGGAGGGTCGTTGCGCGCGTAAAAGATCTTAAACTCCGCATATGCTGGTTGATAGCCCAGGACCCAGCAGACACCAGATTGTTATGGGTGGGGTTTCGAGGCAGCTCTAGCAACCGCGCTTGGTGTATGCACTTGCACATTCGGTGACGTCTTGCAAGAGGTTGCTGGGACTGCGGAATAACCTCGGCTTAGTGCAGTCTTGCCCTCAGGAGCTCCATCGGTGGCCCCGATCATCAGGCGAGAGACTGACACGGGGGGGTGGAGGACCTCGAACAAGGGTATTGGAGGCTTATGTCCGTTGAGGATATGCCATTAGCTGCATCAGTACGCCTCAGATATAGTATTATTATTATTATTATTATTATTATTATTATTTTGGACACCGTGATAGCCCAGTGGTCAAGTTCTACCATCTGTGCCCTGTCGCCAGTTCGATTCCCGTCGGTGCCACCAGTATTTTCATTGAACATACCGGTCTATTTCTGGACCAGTATTTTCATTGAACATACCGGCCCGTCTGGAAGTGTTGGAACTGCCCTTGCGGGGGTGTCATTAGAGCTTATCGTCAATTCTTCGTACTCCCCTCACGGGTGAGACGATGGAGGCGCATGTGCAGAAATGCATCAGCCATTGACAGAGAAGCACTATTATTATTATTATTATTATTATTATTATTATTATGGACACCGTGATAGCCCAGTGGTCAAGTTCTACCATCTGGGCCCTGTCGCCAGTTCGATTCCAGTCGGTGCCACCAGTATTTTCATTGAACATACCGGTCCGTCTGGAAGTGTTGGAACTGCCCTTGCGGGGGTGTCATTAGAGCCTATCGTCAATTCTTCGTACTCCCCTCACGGGTGAGACGATGGAGGCGCATGTGCAGAAATGCATCAGCCATTGACAGAGAAGCACTATTATTATTATTATTATTATTATTATTATTATTATTATTATTATTGTTATTATTACTATTACTATTATTATTATTATTATTATTATTATTATTACTATTATTACTATTCTTATTATCATTATTATTATTATTATTATTACTGACACCGTGATAGCCCAGTGGTCAAGTTCTACCATTTGGGCCCTGTCGCCAGTTCGATTCCCGTCGGTGCTAACATACCGGTCCGTCTGGACCAGTATTT
The DNA here is from genome assembly GCA_019918135.1 of Paulinella micropora. Taxonomy (NCBI): domain Eukaryota; phylum Cercozoa; class Imbricatea; order Euglyphida; family Paulinellidae; genus Paulinella; species Paulinella micropora. The sequence goes on from WBZZ01006282.1 coordinate 49,101, forward strand.
TCATTGAACATACCGGTCCGTCTGGAAGTGTTGGAACTGCCCTTGCGGGGGTGTCATTAGAGCCTATCGTCAATTCTTCGTACTCCCCTCACGGGTGAGACGATGGAGGCGCATGTGCAGAAATGCATCAGCCATTGACAGAGAAGCACTATTATTATTACTATTATTATTATTATTATTGTTATTATTATTATTATTATTATCATTATTATTATCATTATCATTATTATTATTATTATTATTATTATTGTCATTGTCCCTGAAAGGTGTTGGGAGTAGGGAGTGGGGGGTTTTAGGGAGGGGGGACTTTTCAAACTGTGTAACCCCTTCCCCCCCCCCCCCCCCCCGCCCAAAGCATTTCCGCACCTCTGTTCCCATATATCATGGTTTGTGTGAACCAGCAGGAATCAGGAGATCATATTTGCAGGTGGCTAGCCCCAGACTCGATGTTGATGCTGGTTTTTTTTTCTTGGGAACTCATGCAAATATTTGCTTTAGGGGAGTGTCCTGAATGCCAAAATTCCTTGTTGTTTTGGGAGAACTTGCCAGTACCGCCGGCAATTGAACGTACCCTGTCGGCTTAGCTGGCACCCCAGCCCTGCAATTCTACGTACACGCAAATTAGCTGGCACCAAAGTGAATGGCTGAGAATGCTTTGGGTTGTGCCAGAAGGGTTTATGCCGGCTACCTCCGGCAATTTGAAGGTACCCTGTCGACTGTGGAAAGGTGGGGGTCCGGGGGGCCCTTCCCGGGTGAAAAGGGTGGGGTCCGGGGGGGGCCTCCCCCCCGAGAACCCAAGCCCTGTAATTGTACGTACCCGAAGCGAATTAGCCGGCACCAAAATGAATGGCTGAGAATGCTCCAAGGCTCTAAAAGTTGTGCCAGAAGGGTTGAGAGGCT
>WBZZ01006282.1:52500-60000 GCA_019918135.1 Paulinella micropora
CTCCGCATATGCTGGTTGATAGCCCAGGACCCAGCAGACACCAGATTGTTATGGGTGGGGTTTCGAGGCAGCTCTAGCAACCGCGCTTGGTGTATGCACTTGCACATTCGGTGACGTCTTGCAAGAGGTTGCTGGGACTGCGGAATAACCTCGGCTTAGTGCAGTCTTGCCCTCAGGAGCTCCATCGGTGGCCCCGATCATCAGGCGAGAGACTGACACGGGGGGGTGGAGGACCTCGAACAAGGGTATTGGAGGCTTATGTCCGTTGAGGATATCCCATTAGCTGCATCAGTAAGCCTCAGATATAGTATTATTATTATTATTATTATTATTATTATTATTATTATTGTTATTATTACTATTACTATTATTATTATTATTATTATTATTATTATTATGGACACCGTGATAGCCCAGTGGTCAAGTTCTACCATCTGGGCCCTGTCGCCAGTTCGATTCCCGTCGGTGCCACCAGTATTTTCATTGTACATACCGATCCGTCTGGACCAGTATTTTCATTGAACATACCGGCCCGTCTGGAAGTGTTGGAACTGCCCTTGCGGGGGTGTCATTAGAGCTTATCGTCAATTCTTCGTACTCCCCTCACGGGTGAGACGATGGAGGCGCATGTGCAGAAATGCATCAGCCATTGACAGAGAAGCACTATTATTATTATTATTATTATTATTATTATTATTATTATGGACACCGTGATAGCCCAGTGGTCAAGTTCTACCATCTGGGCCCTGTCGCCAGTTCGATTCCCGTCGGTGCCACCAGTATTTTCATTGAACATACCGGTCCGTCTGGAAGTGTTGGAACTGCCCTTGCGGGGGTGTCATTAGAGCCTATCGTCAATTCTTCGTACTCCCCTCGCGGGTGAGACGATGGAGGCGCATGTGCAGATTTGCATCAGCCATTGACAGAGAAGCACTATTATTATTATTATTATTATTATTATCATTATCATCTATCATTATCATTTTTTTATCATTATTATTATTATTATTATTTTGGACACCGCGATAGCCCAGTGGTCAAGTTCTACCATCTGGGCCCTGTCGCCAGTTCGATTCCCGTCGGTGCCACCAGTATTTCCATTGAACATACCGGTCTATTTCTGGACCAGTATTTTCATTGAACATACCGGCCCGTCTGGAAGTGTTGGAACTGCCCTTGCGGGGGTGTCATTAGAGCTTATCGTCAATTCTTCGTACTCCCCTCACGGGTGAGACGATGGAGGCGCATGTGCAGAAATGCATCAGCCATTGACAGAGAAGCACTATTATTATTATTATTATTATTATTATTATTATTATTATTATTATTATTATTATATTGTTATTATTATTATTATTATCATTATTATTATCGTTATCGTTATCGTTATCATCATCATTATCATCATTATTGTTATTATTGTTATTATTATTATTATTATTATTATTATTATTATTATTATTATTATTATTATTATTATTATTATTATTAATGGAGGCACATGTCCAGGATCTGGATCTGATGCTATAGTCTGAGGAAGCCTATTATTATTATTATTATTATTATTATTATTATTATTATTATTATTATTATGGAGGCACATGTCCAGGATCTGGATCTGATGCTATAGTCTGAGGAAGCCTATTATTATTATTATTATTATTATTATTATTATTATTATTATTATTTAGGGAGTACATAGGCCATCGGTCCTTTCCATGGGCTGATTGGTATAAAGCTCCTAGAGTAATGTTCTATGCCGTCACTTCCTTTATTCCACCGATTGGTGTGGAGACTTTCCTTATGGAATGGAGGACTGGATGCACATGGCCTTTTGGCTCAGCAATTGGCAGGAGATACACTATTATTATTATTATTATTATTATTATTATTATTATTATTATTATTATTATTATTATTATTATTAATACAGCGAGTTGTGGGACATGGGGCACGTGGCCAACCTTTGGGCGTGGGGCAGCCGCGAGCCGGGAGGAGAGGCCGCCGACGAGGAGTACGTCTTCGACGTGGAGGCCGCGTTCCCGTCCAGAGAAGCGCCTGTCCCTGCCGCAGCCATCCAGCCGCAGCTGTCTGCACCCAACCAAACTTTCAATGAGCCCATGCAGATTTTGTAAACAGGACACAGTGGTGCGTCCCCGGTGTGGGCATTTAGGTTCGACTATCTTTCAGAATTTTCCTTCCACTGCGGAAAGTGTCCGTTTCCATGTTCTGGTTCGATTACTCTTGTGTAATATGGCATAGCTGCTGCACCGCACCGCCTGCCTTGTTTTTTCCACATTAGAGAGTTTTCACACGCTAATACCATCAGTGTTCCTGCTCTCTCTCTCTCTCTCTCTCTCTCTCTCTCTCTCTCTCTCTCTCTCCCTCAGAAAATAGTTGAAGTTGCCGTCGCCGAGCACCGACTTTTCATTTATGATTCAGAATGTCAGTCTTCTCTATTTATCACAAAGGCTCGATGTTTACACGATAAAGTGTGCAGATTAGTTGGTGAATAAAGCTCTAGAGTTCACCTTTTGACCCTTCTGGACCTGTTTGTTGTAGGTGTTTGGGTTGGGTGATAAGTGTATAGATAGGAGAGTGGTTTGTTGTCTTTATTTTCAGACGAAATTTGAATCGTCAAACGAACAAACAAAACGTCTGTATGACGTCACTCTTGCCCCCACTTGCGTGGCCTTTCTGTCCACCAACTAGCCTCCCAACCCCCCAGATATAGACTAGTCTGCACAAACAGACTTTGGTGCACAGCACTCGTTTTCTGTTCTCTGTCAATTTATGCCTGCTCTCGTGTCCCTGTTGCACTTGTAATGCGTGGGAATAAGCAGGAAAAGACAGGACAAGTGTGTTTTGTTGTCTGAAAGCGAAGATGATTTGGATGTCTGTGTAGTCTGCAATTGTATGATGGATAGGGAATGTGACGTGGTTTGTATGTTATACGACTGGTTTCGTCTGTTCCCTTTCACACACAACCAACTCAGTACACTCTACTCCCCTCTTCTGCCTTTATATAATGTCCTCACACTGTTGTAACTGTGACTTGGCAGTTCTGTGCCAGTGTGGGCAAAAGGAGATAAGTGATCGGATGGGTGTGTAGAGGTGTCAACGGGAATGTTGCGTGAGTGTTTGTTTGCAACACGGTCTATCCACTGTTTATGTGTGGCAAAAACGTGAGCAAAACAGGTACAAAACAAACACCTGTTCCCTCTATTGTCCCCTATCCGTTTTGTGCAATGTGTCCTCTCTCCTTAGTTATACGTGTCAAAGAATAGGGTCAGTGGACTGCTTGAATTGGCGTAAAAGAAAAATAGGTATGGGACTCCACTTTTGCCGGTTCAGGTCGAAAAGAATATATTTAATGATGCCCGCCTATCCTCAAGTTTTAGGTGACTCAACCAATCCAAGCCGGGCCACTCCCGGGGGTGACTCCGCTAGTAACCCAATTCTCTGGTCTTATATAAAAAATGATCAAAGATGGTGGAAAATGTGGGAGACTAGCGGAGCCAAAGACAACCAAGGCAAACACCAGGCGATTCCCGTGGTCCGGTCTCAGTCAACGATAATATATTCTGTCTAAAAGTGTAACGGCCACTTCCGAGGCTCAGTAGTAATATTATGACTTGTTACCCGGTTAACTTCAGAGGGTTATTAATATTAACTGCCTCTGCGTTGGTCATAGCTATTTCAATTTTAATCACCGTTACGTGGATAGTTGATTTGTCAATTGGACTGACAGTCAATAATGCCAATGTTAACTGTAAGGACTTAATACATCATTTACCAGTCATAATTATAACTACGTAACTTGGTCATCTAAGTTAGTCAGTTTTGTGACGTGGCAGCTTCTGTGTGACGTGGCAGATTCTCCCGCGGTTAGTTCAGTTCTCCTTTTTATACGAGTTATTAAAGCCTCAGTGCGTTTCCTTACTGCGAGACAGTCTTGCTAGAGTAGCCCGGAGTGATCCTGAAAGGGATCGGTAAATGTTCCGATGTCTAGTCTTTCAAAGATCATGAGCCTTGGAACCGAGAAGACTATGGGTTTAAAGCAAGAGTACATTCCGCAGTTGGATGGTGCAACTCGAAACTATTCCGACTTCCGTTACAAGATAGAGAATTGAACTATGCCAAGGGCATCAGTGCCTGGCATGGGGAGTGCGTAGCGCTCAGGCTGGCGTTTCAAGACCCAGCTAAAGCTAAGGTTAAATATCCCTACGATCCTGCGAAAGCAATGGAAGTAGAGGAAAGGGAATTGCCAGAAGAGCCAGAGTCAGAGGACAGCCCTAACTCCGAGACAGACGATGAAGGAAGCCAGTCAGACAGCGGTAAACAGAGACACAAAACGAAAAAAGATGACAGCAAGACACTGTGACCGCAGAAGACAAACCGAAAGATTGTGCAAGGATGTCAGAAGAACAGAAGAAGCAGTGGAAAGATAAGAGAGCTAAGAGACTGAAGCGAGAGAGAAGAAAACAATCCAAACGAGCTCACACATTGAGAGTAAGAGGCATACAGAAGGAGAAGAAGCATTACGAATGCATGCGAACTTTACAACTCATTCTCACGGTCTGTTGCCTTTTCTCACCCTGTTGTTGTTCGATATCTGCGCACTAGAACAGTGAAAGGACCGATAGAACTAATAGAGGCAGTTAGGGCAAAGTTCGATTCAATCTCCGGGGTCAGCATCGACATCATCATCATTCATGTGCTCTCCAATTGAAGAGTGTCTCCTCGACCGGAGCAAGGTATCCCTTCTCTACAAAGAGCTCAACCAACGCCATCGCTTTGCCGATTGAGTGGGTACTTAGCGTAAGAAGAAGGGCAACTATCAACAATCGAAGAGCAAGCAGCAGCTTTCAGCTTCCAACAAATCCGCTGGCGCCCGGGCAGGCGCGGGTCGGCACTTGAATGAGCCGACGTGGTGCGCCCGGGAGTGATCTAGTTCCACCGGTGGCGAGACCGAGGCGCTCACTCTCAGCTTCCCGCCACGGTCAACAACGTTCAGCATTTAGAGTCAAGGTTTTCTATGTCTGTATGGCGCTGATTGTGGCACTAAACAAGCTGTTGGTTCCCAGCTTTTCCCCTTCCTCCTCCTGGGACTTTGTGTCAGCGGCTTTTATTGACAGTTCATTTCATTATTTTCCTTTTTATCTAAACGTGTTTTCCCCTGTGTCCAACTCTTACGTTTCTTATGGTTCCTTTTCTACTGATCCTTACATGGTGGCTCATACTGTGTCCCTCCGATCTCGGCGCCTGACCCGGTAAAACTTATTGCTGACAGGGTTCGTCTACCTTCTTTGGTGGATCTGTCGACCTCGTTGGTGGGCTTCCGCCGCATCTTTCGGCCTTTATCTTAATCCTTCCTCCATCCTAGACCGGTCTCACCCTGCGTTCTGTGGATCTGTTTCTCTACCCTACCGTCGCTTAGATAATCCGGTCTATGTTGGCGGCTCAACTGCCCAGTACGCCAAGCTAATACTGCGGCTTCTTCATGCAAATATGGTTACTCTGCTTCCTTCTTCGAGTGTTGTTGCGGTGAATGGAGTCTTTACAGTACCCAGGTCCGATGGCCTCCTCCGTTTCATCATGGACGCAAGGAATACAAATGAGCTCTTCCTCCTCCCGGGTGACCCTGATCTTCCTGGTCCTGATTGCATTGCACAGCTCGACATCGCACCTTCTGAATCGCTGTGGGCTGCGACTTCTGACATATCGAACTTCTATGATTCTTTCTTCCTTCCCTCTTGGATGGTTCCATTTATGGGCTTGCCTCCTGTTTTTCTCCCAGGCGTCGGTGTCGTTCACCCCTGCATGCTTTGCCTCCCTCAGGGATTCTCTCACGCTGTCTTCCTAGCTCAGTCTTTTCATTTACATCTTATCTCTCGTTACCTTCCTAGGCTCTACCCCGGTCTACTCAGTCGGTCTACTGATTTGGTTCTCAACCACATCCGTCTACTTGTCTATATTGATGACGTCACGTTCCTTGGTCTGTCAGCTTCATCTGTCGACATGGCTCTTCGGGCCTATGAGTGCGTCATTTCTATGGCTGGCCTCATCGTTGCGGTGACCAAGCGCCACCGTGCGAGCCAGAACACACGAATCCTGGGTCATCAACAGGTGGGGAAGCGGTTTGGTGTTCCTGTTGCGAACTTGCGTGCTCTTCAGCTACGTTCCTCTTCGATGTTCTAATCCAGCGGTGGACAAGTACTAGTCTCTCCTCGCTCGGTCTCACGGCTGCTAGGCAGTTGGATCTGGTGCTGCCTCGTCAGGCGTCCTCTGCTGATTGTTTTCTTTACAATCTACCATTTTCTGGGCCGTTACAAGCACTCTACCTTTCCTGTTCCTGTGCCTCGCTCTGTCATTTGTGAGTTCGAGATCATTTCGGCACTAGCATCTCTGATGTTTGCCGAACTGTCGCCGCCCGACTTTCCTCGCATTGTGGCATCTGACGCATCTACTGTGGGCATGGGAGTTGTTGCTTCGCCACCCCTTCCCTATCTCCGGAGCCTGCATCCAGTGGTTGACTGGGTTACCTCTGTGCCATGGATGGTCCTCATCTCTTACCGCTGGCGGTTTACAGCCCATATCAACGCTCTTGAGATGGCGGCGTCTAGTGCCGCTGTGAGGTGGGCTGCCTCCCATCCAATTCAATACTTTAGGCTGACTCTAATCTCTGACTCCGAAGTTGCTATTCACTCTCTTAACAGGGGGCGGACGTCCTCCTGGCGTCTCCGCTCACCGATGCTCAGACTGTCTATCTCATTACTCTCCCATGGTATCACCCTTCGACTCTTCTACGTGCACACGTCTTTGAACCCGGCAGATGGCCCGTCGCGCCTCACGTAGCAGGGGGATAGCTGTGAGGATGAATAATGATAGATCTTTTCTTGCTTCGTTCAACTACCGACTTGCTACCAGAAAACGCTACCGAAAGTCTGTTCAAGACTTCCTCGCCTTCACCGCCCTTGAGTTCCCCGACATCGCTAGTTTTAGAGATCTGGATGCTGCGCTTTCGTTGTTTTTCCATGAAGAGTATCTTCGGCACGGGGGCGGTGGATCGGGCTACTCTGCTATGCACAACTGCATGTATGGCCTTATCATGCTACTACCTGAGCTCCGTCCTTATCTTCCCCGTGCACGGGCTGATTTGCGTGGTTGGAGGAGGCAGCATCCGCCAGCACCGTCGCCTCCTCTTACCCTACCTCTTACTCTGCTTATTGCGGTTCATTTAGTTACTCGTGGACCTCTCGACTGCGCGATCGCAGTGATCCTCGCTTTCGAAGGCTACTTAAGGATATCTGAGGTGGTGGGTCTATCTGTTTCAGACGTGGCGGACGTCACGGATGCGCGCCTTGGTGTGCAGTTGGACCACTTCGGTCTACGACTTGCCTGCACGAAGACCTGCCTGAATCAGTTTGTTTGTTCGTTGCCCACTTGTAGCGGCTTGGCTGAGAATTCAGCTTTCTCGACATGGTCCTGACCAACCTT
>WBZZ01006283.1:2500-10000 GCA_019918135.1 Paulinella micropora
ACTATACTTCAGCATTTTGGCAAAGCCCTTTGTCTTGTTCATTCCTACAATAGAATACAGGGTGTCAAGGGGTGGGGAGCAGACTTGATTTGTGTCCACATACCTTCGACCAGCTCGGTAACGGTGTTCTGTGTGTCCTGGTTACACAGAGTATGTATGAACAAACAACTCCTTCCCTCGCCCCCCCCCCCCCTATCCCACCCCTCTTGTCAAGAAGAAAGAAGGAGAAAGGAGCAAGAAGAAGAAAGGAGAAAGGAGAAAGGAGAAGAAAGGAGGAAGAAGAAAGGTGAAAGGAGGAAGAAGAAAGGTGAAAGGAGGAAGGAGAATCAAGGTTAAAGGAGGAAGGAGAAGAAAGGAGAAAGACGAAGGAAGGAGAAAGTTGTTGTTGTTGCTGTTGTTGTTGTTGTTGTTGTTCAATTTAATAATAATAAAACTTAAACAAAGTACTTAAAGTGCAAGATGTTGTTGTTGTTGTCGTTGTCGTTGTCGTTGCTGTTGTTGTTGTTGCTGTTCTTGTTGTTGTTGTCGTTGTTGTTGTTGTTGTTGTTGTTGTTGTTGTTGTTGTTGTTGAGAACAAGACAAAAGAAGAAAGAAGGTGAAAAGAAAATAATAATAATGATAATAATAATAATAATATAATAACAATAATAATGATATCAATAATAATAGTGCTTCTCTGTCAATGGCTGATGCATTTCTGCACATGCGCCTCCATCGTCTCACCCGTGAGGGGAGTACGAAGAATTGACGATAAGCTCTAATGACACCCCCGCAAGGGCAGTTCCAACACTTCCAGACGGGCCGGTATGTTCAATGAAAATACTGGTCCAGACGGACCGGTGTTCAATGAAAATACTGGTGGCACCGACGGGAATCGAACTGGCGACAGGGCCCAGATGGTAGAACTTGACCACTGGGCTATCACGGTGTCCAATATCAATAATAATAATAATAATAATAATAATAATAATAATAATAATCTAATAGTGCTTCTCTGTCAATGGCTGATGCATTTCTGCACATGCGCCTCTATCGTCTCACCCCTGAGGGGAGTACGAAGAATTGACGATAAGCTCTAATGACACCCCCGCAAGGGCAGTTCCAACACTTCCAGACGGGCCGGTATGTTCAATGAAAATACTGGTCCAGAAATAGACCGGTATGTTCAATGAAAATACTGGTGGCACCGACGGGAATCGAACTGGCGACAGGGCTCAGATGGTAGAACTTGACCACTGGGCTATCACGGTGTCAATAATAATCTAATAATGATAATAATAATAATAATAATAACAATAATAATAATAATGATAATAATAATAATAATAGTGTATCTCCTGCCAATTGCTGAGCCAAAAGGCCATGTGCATCCAGTCCTCCATTCCATAAGGAAAGTCTCCACACCAATCGGTGGAATAAATGAAGTGACGGCATAGAACATTACTCTAGGAGCTTTATACCAATCAGCCCATGGAAAGGACCGATGGCCTATGTACTCCCTAATAATAATAATAATAATAATAATAATAATAATAATAATAATAAGAATAAGAATAAGAATAAGAATAATAAGAATAAGATAAAGAATAAGAATAAGAATAATAAGAAATAAGAAAGAAGAAAGAAGAAAGAAGAAGAAGAAGAAGACGAAGAAGAAGAAGAAGAAGAAGAAGAAGAAGAAGAAGAAGAAGAAGAAGAAGAAGAAGAAGAAGAAGAAGAAGAAGAAGAAGAAGAAGAAGAAAGAAGAAGAAAGAAGAAAGAAAAAAGAAAGGAGAAAGAAGAAGAAATGAGAAAGAGAAAGAAGAAATGAGAAAGGAGAAAGAAGAAGGAAAAAAGAAAGAAGAGGGAAGAAAGAATTAAGAATAACTGTTGATTTGTGAGTTTTGTCAGGGCAGGGGCAAAAGGCAGAAGTGGTAACCGATTGGCCCTTTTTCTTGGCCCTCACTTTTCTACGTCCTCTGTGGACGCCCAGCTTGCGAAAGTGGTCAACGCAGATACCATCCTGACAACCATATCTTAATCCAGACATATCAGAAATACAAAACTCCATACCTTATAAGTTGGTAAACTGCACCTCGAACACTTAGACATATCCAAGGCTATGTTCTCTGGCAGAAACACAAACAGCAAGAAATTTCGAAGGGTTTCTACACTAGTTTTACTAAATTATTGTTTACAAATGAGAAAAGAGAGGAGAAGTTTTGATTATATTGAGCTACTCTCTCTCTCTGTTGATAGACACGCGTCGTCTTTCACTGTGCAGGAAAAGATACGCGAAATAAGTGGTCCTTCCCGTCCGGTCCAGTATTTTTGTTGACAGCTGCAGGGCTCGATACTATCGGTCGTTCTGCTATGGCAAACGAACTGCACATAAGAGCAGCAACACTCATTCATTCCTTCACTTGTCATGCTTTCACCTTCTCTGCGCTCGCCTCCCAAACCTGCTCCCTTGCCCCTTTCCACTTTCTTTGCCTTTGGTCTGCATCTATAGTTGGTCTGCATCTATAGTATGCCTGTTGTTACACCCGTTTTCTAAAAATTTAAATAAATAAAGAAATGAAAAGAAAAAAAAAAAAGTTCGTGAAATTTGCTTTGTCTGCACTGGCGTGACACAGGTGCTGCTCGAAGATTCAAAAACTTTGTGCGCTTGTGTTTGTTTTGGTGGTTACCCTTTAAGCAATATCTGGCACTTTACGTCGATATGTCTGCCCCTCCTCCACCCCCTCCTGCTCCTCCAGCAACCCCAGGCCTTCCAGGCCCTTCCGGACCCCCTCCATTACTTCCTTTGCAGCCTTCAGCCACAGATGAGAAGAAGGCCGTTTCGACATTTGACTTTTCTGATATGGGTCGGAAGTTGTCCAAGTTCTGTGGGATCCAGAACCAAGGCGCAACATGCTACCTCAACTCTCTGGTTCAGGCACTGTATATGACGCCCGAGGTACGCCAGGCGCTGTTCGCATTCCGACCCGCGCAAGACCCTTTGGCTCCGGAGTTATCGCTAGCTCACCAGTTGCAGCGCATGTTTGCCTACATGCAACTGTCCCACAAACGATCTGTGAAGAGCCAGGGGCTGACGCGCAGCTTTGGCTGGGAAGGTGCTGAGGTATTCCAACAGCATGATGTTCAGGAGCTCTACCACGTAATATTGGAAGCCTTTCAAAAAAAGTACCAGGAACTTCCTCTTTCGAAGCAGATATATGGGCTGTACGAGGGCGTGTCACAAAGCTACGTGCACTGCCGAACTTGCGGCACGCGGAATGTTCGCAAGGACACTTTCATAGACCTATCACTAAATATTAAAGGCTTGCCTGGAGTGGAGTCAGCACTCAAAGACTGGCTGCAGCCCGAGGTTCTGGATGGGGATAATCAGTACAGGTGCGGGAGCGAGCAGTGTAAGAATAGCAAGCAGGATGCTGACAAGGGTGTCGCGCTGCTTAAACTGCCTCCTGTACTGGTCCTCCAGCTCAAGAGGTTCGATATGGACTGGAATAGCGGTATGCGCGTCAAACTTAGCCATCAATACAAATTTCCGTCCTTGTTGGATATGGGCCCATTCGTCTCACCTGTTGATGGCAACAAGCAAAGCTCCACGTCGTACGAATTGACAACCTTTCTCATGCATCAAGGCGGCGCCACGGCGGGGCATTACTATGCCTACATCTTGGTCCGTGCATGTTGCTCTCTAGTTGATATGATTTGTTGTTTTTGCTGCAATCTTAGGACCCTGAGTCAAGACAGTGGTTCCAATTCAATGACTCAGCGGTCCTGGCGGCATATTCAACCATCGCACATATCTATTATTCATATTCAACCAATTTTGCATACCTATGCGTTATGTTTGACCCCTTGCACATACCTAGCTTCATATTCAGCCAATATACTTATTCTCTTCCAACCATAGCACTTACACATGCACTTTCCCTTCATTGGGGTACCAAAACTTCCTCAGTGGCGCAGAAACCAAAGATGAATTTCAGTCCACAATCTGCTTCTGACAGCAAAAATGAAGCTAAAAATTTTTCTTAGGTGACTCCAGTTGAAAAGAAAATCAGCGACTCTTGGTTTGCGGAGGCCGAGCAGTCAGAAGACGGTATACCAAGCGCGGTTGCTAGAGCTGCCTCGAAACCCCACCCATAACAATCTGGTGTCTGCTGGGTCCTGGGCTATCAACCAGCATATGCGGAGTTTAAGATCTTTTACGCGCGCAACGACCCTCCTCCCCAGCATCTACCACCAAAGGGTTATGAGTTGGCGTCACAGTTTAACGCCTTGAGGCCATTGTATGCATGTATGTATGTATGCATGTATGTATGTATGTATGTATGTCGTTGCAGGGCCCAGTAAGGACGGGGCTGCGCAGCAGACGGAGGAGGAAAAGGCGGGGGCGATAGCCAGACAAGGAGCAGGCATGCGCAGCGTGCACACTGATGCATACCTGCTCATGTACCGCCAGACTGGACATGCAGATAAGGAAACGCCCACGGCAGACGCAGACCCTGGACTGCTCCCCGAGCCTTTGAGGACAGAGATTGAACAAGACAATCAAGAGTTCGCCATTCGTAAAAAAGAATGGGAGCGGCAGGCGGACCTGCTGAACGTCAAAGTGCACATCCCGTGGGCTCCCTCCCAGCCCTCCTTTCTGGTGCTGCGGGAGCTATCGCGGTCCAAGCTCTCGATCCATGACCTGTTTGAGGAGATCTGGCGACAGTGCGTCACACAGAATATGACACACGGGGCCGACAAGAGCGATGTTCGCTTGGTGAGACGTCAGGATGATGCACGGCCAGGGGTGATGCTACCAGGCGCGAGCTGGCCACCGGAGCTGCAGCAGGTCCCCATCGCCGAGCTAAGCAACGAGACACACCATGGCGGGCGATGGGGACTCCCCACCTTCTGCGTGGTGGACCTCTTGCTCCAACGCAAAGAGGCTGACGGCAAGTGGCTTGAGGTGCCTGCTGGAGACAACTACCTCACGCTTCAGGCGCGATTGTTCTCCTTGCCGAAAGCTCGCCAGTTGTTCCCGTCGCTGCCTTCCTTCGAAGAGGAGCAGGCCGTGCCTCCCCAAGCGCAGCGTGTGCGGCCCTCCGACCTGTGCCAGGACGGGCCGGCTCAACTGTTCCACCTCAAAGCCCGCAACGCCAAGGTCTGCGATGTGCGCGCTGCGGCGGCCGCGTTGCTAGCGGTGCCGGCCCAGCAAGTTCGCATGCTGCTGCTACTCCCTAGCGACAACGAAACCACGCTGCACCTAAACAAAAGCCTCGACGCCGAGCAGCTGGATTCCCGCAAGGTGGGTCTCATGAACGGCGACACATTGCTGTTGGAGACGTGTGAGAACTACGAGACGGGCATGGGACCGCAAGATTACGGCCTGTTTGCCATCTTGGAGCACTTGAACTGTCAGCGGACGGTACTGTTCAAGCCGCCCCGACAGCCAATAGCGAGCAAGTCGCCCGACGAGAGCAAAGCGGGGCCGGGCCAAGGAGAGTCAGACCCGTTGCAAATGGAGGTGGATGTGCGGTGCAGCTTGGCAGCATTCCGCCGCCGGCTGGCAAAGCGGCTCGAGCTAGCCGAAGACTCCTTTCTCATCCGCTCCAAATCCGGTGGAAAAGAATGCAAAGACGGAAGCAAGGATCTGGCTTTCTACGGCATCGGCGCTGAGCCCAACGTTCCGGTGGAGCTGGAACTAGGCCGGCCCCTTCTTCCTTCGGAGTTTCGCATCCGACTGTTCATGCACGACCCTGAGGCCAAGACGTTCTCCAAATTGGGGAATGTCATCGTTCAGAAGTCGTTCAGCCTGGCACAGGTCAAAGCTGATGTGGAAAAACTTGGCGGGCCCCCCGCTACCCACCAGAGGCTCTGGACCAAAGTCAAGGACCGCTTGGTGAAGCTGTGTACGGATGATCGAGACGTACAAGCCAACCTTACCCCTTTGCGAGACGGAAAAGAAATAGCCGTAATTCGCACCGCGGTAGAGGAGACTCTGACGGTCTGTCGGCCAGCTTCAAACAACTAACAGACTAACTACATAACATATATGACATACGTGACATACATAACATAACATACATAACATACTGACATACATAACATAACATACATAACATACATAACATACATGACATACATTACATGCATAACATAGATAACGCTCATAACTTACATAAATGCATACGCACACACATACAGATGTCATGATTCCTTTGAATGCCGGGTAGGTGGATCACATCTTTGTCAAGGTGCGGCAGTGGTACCCTGAAGAGTTCGTGCTGGGCCCCGAGCAAGATGTCGCCTTATTGCGAAGTTGCACCGTCCATCATGCTCGCGAGATTCTCTGCAAGCGTTTCAAGCCTCCTGGGCAGAAACCTACCGCCGCCACCGCCTCCTTGCCTTCGGGGGATGTTTCAAACTCTTCCTCTTCTCCAGCAGACCCGACCTCAGAGCACATCCGCTTTAGCGTGGCGCGTCCGTTCCACTTCAACGACCTTCCCCAGGCAAACCTCATCGCACAACACAGAGAGAGAGAGAGAGAGAGAGAGAGAGAGAGAGAGAAAGAGAGAGAGAGATATCTAGTCCTGTCCTTGACGTGCCAACATCTAAATGTCCTGTGATGGTAGATATGTGTGCGACCATGGGAAGATTCCAGCCCTGAGCAAGAGCAGTCGCTGGCCCTTTCTGATCCGCCTTTTTCCCTCAAAGCCGGCATGTTTCTCGTCTTCAAAGACAATCGTGTTCCTGAGCGCTACAAACCGCCACCCCACACAGCAGGTTCTTATTCTATTTGACTAGTCTGCGTGTACTTTCTGCGCTTGCATAGTATTACTGGCGACATTCAAACGGTACACTGTTCAAACTTTGACCTCATGTTTCTTAATCAATATCTGAGGTACAAACATGCTCAGCAGGTTATTTGACAGCTCTCGTCCTGAGCTTTCAAGTGTCTCTAGCTTTGCCACAACGCTACAATTGATGGAGAACGATGAGTCCAAAGTTGGACGATCTCGCACTTAAATGTGATCAGTAGTATTGCTTATTTTGGATCTTATCGTTCTTAATAAGCCGCATTGTCTTGTCTGTTTTCTTCATTTTTTGTGTACACTGCTTCCAGAGACAACTTGCACGGTTTACAAAATCCTGTGCCTTTTTTTCTTTTTTTGTTGGTGATTCAAAGTCTTTACTGGATATCTCAAAAAGGATGTAACAATATCTATCTATCTATCTATCTATCTATCTATCTATCTATCTATCTATCTATCTATCTATCTATCTATCTATCTATCTATCTATCTATCTATCTGTCTATCTATCTATCTATCTATCTATTTATCTATCTATCGATCTATCCATTGGGTTTCTTGTTATTGTTTTTTAGCTGCACAAGGAGCGCCAACCGCTGGAGGAGTGGAACGAGCACTCAAGATCTTTTGACAGTTTTCTTCCCCCCCCCCCCCCCCCCCCCCTTGAGACAGCTGAGAGACGACTATCATTATGCCACTATTTCTA
>WBZZ01006283.1:35000-40000 GCA_019918135.1 Paulinella micropora
AGTGTTGGAACTGCCCTTGCGGGGGTGTCATTAGAGCCTATCGTCAATTCTTCGTACTCCCCTCGCGGGTGAGACGATGGAGGCGCATGTGCAGAAATGCATCAGCCATTGACAGAGAAGCACTATTATTATTACTATTATTATTATTATTATTATTATTATTATTATTAGTAAATCTGCCTTGGAGTGTTGACTGTGACATATTTGAGGGAAATCCCGATGAAAAAACCTAGTCACACTTGCTAAACAGAGTTCCAGCCCAATGGCCTCAAGGCGTTAAACTGTGACGCCAACTCATAACCCTTTGGTGGTAGATGCTGGGGAGGAGGGTCGTTGCGCGCGTAAAAGATCTTAAACTCCGCATATGCTGGTTGATAGCCCAGGACCCAGCAGACACCAGATTGTTATGGGTGGGGTTTCGAGGCAGCTCTAGCAACCGCGCTTGGTGTATGCACTTGCACATTCGGTGACGTCTTGCAAGAGGTTGCTGGGACTGCGGAATAACCTCGGCTTAGTGCAGTCTTGCCCTCAGGAGCTCCATCGGTGGCCCCGATCATCAGGCGAGAGACTGACACGGGGGGGTGGAGGACCTCGAACAAGGGTATTGGAGGCTTATGTCCGTTGAGGATATGCCATTAGCTGCATCAGTACGCTTCAGATATAGTATTATTATTATTATTATTAGTGGCACCGCGATAGCCCAGTGGTTAAGGTCTACCATCTGGGACCTGTCGCGAGTTCGATTCCCGTCGGTGCCAGTATTTT
Organism: Paulinella micropora; assembly: GCA_019918135.1. Lineage (NCBI taxonomy): Eukaryota > Cercozoa > Imbricatea > Euglyphida > Paulinellidae > Paulinella > Paulinella micropora. The sequence goes on from WBZZ01006283.1 coordinate 35,766, forward strand.
CAAAGGATATTTTCTTTGAAAGTATTGGTCTGTCTGGAAGGCTTGGAGCTGCCTTGCGGGGGTGTCAGTAGAGCCTATCGTCAAATCTTTGTACTCCCCTCGCGGGTGAGACGATGGAGGCACATGTGCAGAAATGCATTCGCCATTGACAGAGAAACACTATTATTATTATTATTTTTATTATTTTTATTATTTTTATTATTATTATTATTATTATTATTATTATTATTATTATTATTATTATTATTATTAGTAGTAGTAGTAGTAGTAGTAGTAGTATTGACCAGTATTTTCATTGAACATACCGGTCCGTCTGGAAGTGTTGGAACTGCCTTTGCGGGGGTGTCATTAGAGCTTATCGTCAATTCTTCGTACTCCCCTCACTGGTGAGACGATGGAGGCGCATGTGCAGATTTGCATCAGCCATTGACAGAGAAGCACTATTAGTAGTATTATATTATTATTATTGTTGTTGTTGTTGTTCTTGTTGTTCTTGTTATTATTATTATTATTATTATTATTATTATTATTATTGACACCGTGATAGCCCAGTGGTCAAGTTCTACCATCTGGGCCCTGTCGCCAGTTCGATTCCCGTCGGTGCCACCAGTATTTTCATTGAACATACCGGTCCGTCTGGACCAGTATTTTCATTGAACATACCGGTCCGTCTGGAAGTGTTGGAACTGCCCTTGCGGGGGTGTCATTAGAGCTTATCGTCAATTCTTCGTACTCCCCTCACGGGTGAGACGATGGAGGCGCATGTGCAGAAATGCATCAGCCATTGACAGAGAAGCACTATTATTATTATTATTATTATTATTATTATTATTATCATTATTATCATTATTATCATTATTATTATTATTATTATTATTATTATATTATATTTATTATTATTATTATTATTATTATTTATTATTATTATTATTATTATTATTATTATTATTATTATTATTATTATTATTATTATTATTATTATTATTATTATTATTATTATTATTATTATTGGACACCGTGATAGCCCAGTGGTCAAGTTCTACCGTCTGGGCCCTGTCGCCAGTTCGATTCCCGTCGGTGCCACCAGTATTTTCATTGAACATACCGGTCCGTCTGGAAGTGTTGGAACTGCCCTTGCGGGGGTGTCATTAGAGCCTATCGTCAATTCTTCGTACTCCCCTCACGGGTGAGACGATGGAGGCGCATGTGCAGATTTGCATCAGCCATTGACAGAGAAGCACTATTATTATTATTATTACTATTGTTATTTTCCCTGAAAGGTGTTGGGTAGGGGGTGGGGGGTTTGGGGGAGGGGGAAATGGAAAATTGTGTACCCCCAACCCCCCCCCTCCACCCACCCACCGCAGCAAATCGGCACCCCTGTCCATATAAATCGTTGGGAGCTCATATTTGCAGGGTGGCCCCAGACTCGATGTTGATCCTGATATAGTTTTTTTTGAATTCACGCAAATATTTGCGTTAGGGCAGTGTCCTGAATGCCAAATCCTTGTTTTTTTTTCGCACCCCTGTCCCTATAAATCATGGTTTGCGTGAATCAGGAGGAGTTGGGAGCTCATATTTGCAGGGTTGCTAGCTCCGGACTCGATCTTGATGCTGATATAATTTTTTTGGAATTACGCAAATATTTGCGTTAGGGGAGTGTCCTGACTGCCAAAATTACTTGTTTTTTTGGCCTTTTTTGGCACTCCCTGTCCCTATATATCATGGTTTGCGTGAACCAGGAGGAGTTGGGAGCTCATATTGACTGGGTGGCGAGCCGCAGACTCGATCTTGATGCTGGTATAATTTTTTTTGGAATTCACGCAAATATTTGCGTTAGATGATAGTCCTGAATGCCAAAATTCCTTGTTTTTTTGGGAGTACTTGCCGGTACCTCCGGCAATTGAACGTACCCTGTCGACGGGGCAGGGGGGGGGGGTCCGGGGGGCCTCCCCCCGGGAACCCAATGCCTGCAATTGCACGTACCCGTTTTGGTCGCGGGTGGCACCCAAACCAGAAAATTAGAGGTCTTTTTGCAACCAGGCGCCGTTTGTGCACACCAGTGGGATTTAGCGGCTGATATTTGGTGTATCTGACACTTCTTGATGAGCTCTCTTCGAAAATATACAAACTGTGGTGCCGGGTGGCGTACAAACCAGAAAATTCATGTTTTTGCGCCACCAGGCGCCGTTCGCGCACACCAGAGGGAGTTTGACGCTGATGTTTGGTGTACCCGACACCCTCGGTGAGCTCTCTTCGGAGATCCAAAAGTTTTGGTGCTGGGTGGCACAAAAAACAGAGATTTTAGGTTTTTGTGCTGCTAGAGCTTACACTTGCGTTCTGCTGGTACCTCCAGCAATTGCGTACGTACCCTGTCGACAGGGAAGGGGGTCCGGGGGGCCCTCCCCCCGGGAACCCCAGCCCGGCAATTTGTACGTACCCCACGCGAATTCGTCGGCACTAAAATGAATGGCTGAGAATGCTCCAAGGCTCTAACTGTTGTGCCGGAAGGGTTTATGCCGGTTACCTCAGGCAATTGAACGTAGGTTTTTTCATCGGGATTTCCCTCAAATATGTCACAGTCAACACTCCAAGGCAGATTTACTATATCTGAGGCGTACTGATGCAGCTAATGGCATATCCTCAACGGACATAAGCCTCCAATACCCTTGTTCGAGGTCCTCCACCACCCCGTGTCAGTCTCTCGAAATCGGGGCCACCGATGGAGCTCCTGAGGGCAAGACTGCACTAAGCCGAGGTTATTCCGCAGTCCCAGCAACCTCTTGCAAGACGTCACCGAATGTGCAAGTGCATACACCAAGCGCGGTTGCTAGAGCTGCCTCGAAACCCCACCCATAACAATCTGGTGTCTGCTGGGTCCTGGGCTATCAACCAGCATATGCGGAGTTTAAGATCTTTTACGCGCGCAACGACCCTCCTCCCCAGCATCTACCACCAAAGGGTTATGAGTTGGCGTCACAGTTTAACGCCCTGAGGCCATTGGGCTGAATAATAATAATAATAATAATAATAATAATAATAATAATAATAATAATAATAATAACAATAATAATAATAATAAGGGGTTGCGCCAACACCTGAAAGGATGCCGCATTCCCCCTCCCCCCCCCCCCCCCTGCTCTTCCCAAGGTCGCTTTTCATTTCATTCTCACATGCACAACTTTTACAGCCTTGGGGCAATGTCAGCAATTAATTTTGGTGCCGGCGAATTCGATTCGGGTACGTACAATGGCGGGGCTGGGGTTCCAGGGGGGGGAGGGCCGCCCGGACCCCCCCTTTCCACAGTCGACAGGGTAGTCACACTTGCTAAACAGAGTTCCAGCCCAATGGCCTCAAGGCGTTAAACTGTGACGCCAACTCATAACCCTTTGGTCGTAGATGCTGGGGAGGAGGGTCGTTGCGCGCGTAAAAGATCTTAAACTCCGCATATGCTGGTTGATAGCCCAGGACCCAGCAGACACCAGATTGTTATGGGTGGGGTTTCGAGGCAGCTCTAGCAACCGCGCTTGGTGTATGCACTTGCACATTCGGTGACGTCTTGCAAGAGGTTGCTGGGACTGCGGAATAACCTCGGCTTAGTGCAGTCTTGCCCTCAGGAGCTCCATCGGTGGCCCCGATCATCAGGCGAGAGACTGACACGGGGTGGTGGAGGACCTCGAACAAGGGTATTGGAGGCTTATGTCCGTTGAGGATATGCCATTAGCTGCATCAGTACGCCTCAGATATAGTATTATTATTATTATTATTATTATTATTATGGACACCGTGATAGCCCAGTGGTCAAGTTCTACCATCTGGGCCCTGTCGCCAGTTCGATTCCCGTCGGTGCCACCAGTATTTTCATTGAACATACCGGTCTATTTCTGGACCAGTATTTTCATTGAACATACCGGCCCGTCTGGAAGTGTTGGAACTGCCCTTGCGGGGGTGTCATTAGAGCTTATCGTCAATTCTTCGTACTCCCCTCACGGGTGAGACGATGGAGGCGCATGTGCAGAAATGCATCAGCCATTGACAGAGAAGCACTATTATTATTATTATTATTATTATTATTATTATTATTATTATTATTATTATTATTATTATTATTATTATTATGGACACCGTGATAGCCCAGTGGTCAAGTTCTACCATCTGGGCCCTGTCGCCAGTTCGATTCCCGTCGGTGCCACCAGTATTTTCATTGAACATACCGGTCCGTCTGGAAGTGTTGG
>WBZZ01006283.1:42500-80773 GCA_019918135.1 Paulinella micropora
CTGTCTGTCTGTCTGTCTGTCTGTCTGTCTGTCTGCATCATACCGTAGGCAGTGATTGTAGTCACGGTCACTGATGAGGGACGTGTATGTATGTCCGTCTGTGTCTGTCTTTCTGTCGGTCGCCGTCCCAGATGAGACAGTATGTGTGTATGTATGCCTGTATTTATGTATGTATGCACTCATGCACGCTATGCATGTATGTATGTATGTATGTATGTATGTATGGTGCGAACTAGGTGCTGGTGGAGCGTTGTGAGGGTCGGCGCACGGACCCGGTCACTGGCAAGATCTACCACTTGAAATTCAACCCTCCCCCCAGCGACGAGGTATGTCTACATGTATATATATGTTGATATGTATATGTATATATGAAATTCACATACAATCACAAATACATATGTATGGCATCTCGGAAGAGCAACTTACACTCCCCCCCCCCCTCCCCCCTCTCGCTCCTCCCCTTTTCCCTTAACAAAACAATATTACGTAAAGGAGTGCACATACACAAATGCATGAACAGGTACTTCAGCGCTGCACACAACGTGACGACGACACCGCCGAGAAAATCAAGGTGTGTCTATGTCTATGTCTGTGTCTGTGTCTGTGCCTGTGCCTGTTTCCGTGTCTGTGTCTGCCTATTTATCTGTCGGTCTGTGAGTGTATGCGTCTCTCCTCTCTCTCTCTCTCTCTCTCTCTCTGCAGGTGAGGTTGAAGCAGTTCCATCACCACATGTCGGCGGTCGAGGCTGTGTTTTCGGACAAGGTGTGTCGAGTGAATGGCAATCAGGATCCGGCTAAGGTGTTTCAGCAAGTCAGGCAACACTTAGACTAATCTTCTTTCTTCTTTCTTTCTTCTTCTTCTTCTTCTTTTTCTTCTTCTTCTTCTTCTTCTTCTTCTTCTTCTTCTTCTTCTTCTTCTTCTTCTTCTTCTTCTTTCTTCTTTCTTCTTTCTTCTTTCTTCTTCTTCTTCTTCTTCTTCTTCTTCTTCTTCTTCTTCTTCTTCTTCTTCTTCTTCTTCTTCTTCTTCTTCTTCTTCAGTGGGAATCAGGACCGGCTAACACTTTTAGACTGATCCTCAGTCCTGGTATCTTCTTCTTCTTCTTCTTCTTCTTCTTCTTCTTCTTCTTCTTCTTCTTCTTCTTCTTCTTCTTCTTCTTCTTCTTGAAGGGCAATCAGGACCCGGCTAAAGTATTCCAGCAAGTCAGCAACACTAGGACTGATCTTCTTTCTTCTTCTTCTTCTTCTTCTTCTTCTTCTTCTTCTTCTTCTTCTTCTTCTTCTTCTTCTTCTTCTTCTTCTTTCAGACAAGATTTAGACTGATCCTCAGTCCTCGTACAGTCTTCTTCTGCTTCTTCTGCTGCTGCTGCTGCTGCTGCTTCTGCTGCTGCTTCTGCTTTGCTTCCTTTTCTGCTTCCTCTTCTGCTTCCTCTTCCTCTTCCTCCTCTTCTTCTTCTTCGTCTGCTGCTGCTGCTTCTTCTTCTTCTTCTTCTTCTTCTTCTTCTTTCGAAGTAGTAATATTGATATTCATTGAAGTTTCCATATGTATTAATATCATGATAATATAAATAGTAATACCATGTACGTCAGGCGTATTGTAATATCAGCCCAATGCGGCTCTTGGTTATGGTAGACGAGGTCCAGCGGACCCATGATGATTATTAAAACCAACCGCATTATTACCGCAATATTAATTCACTACTGAAAAGAGTAATTAATGGATCAAAGCCACATTTGTAGATCTCGTGTTTTATTCAAGTTGTTAAGACACAAACGTGGCAATATTATATAAACAGTAATTAGTTTGTATTACTTGAAATAATCATTATAATAACTTACGGTTCAGAAGACGCCTTCAAGTTTTCAGTGGTCTGAACTTTCGTTCTTTCGAGTTATCAAGTTTTGTTTCTGTTAGGGTGATGCCACAGAACAAGAAGCAAACGGGCAATGTTGCCAAGTCGATCGAGACTGTGCACATAAACCGGAAATTGGAACGGTTTCTTACAATGAATGGAGCCGATCCAAAAGAAAAAAAGAATATCCTGCCATTTTCGTCAGTTGTCATTCCTGAGGAAGTGTTCAAGCGATATGACCTCGCAGAAAAAGACCTTGCAACTTTGGCGCCCGGCCATTGCTACTTCCACAAAAAAGGGTTCCTCGACAAGTTGAACGCAACCGAATGGGATGATGGGCTTGGAGACTCTGTCGCCGCACCCAAAAGTGTTAGAAAGCAGACCATCTTTCTATCAGCTGAGGTTCCTCAGAAAAAGAAAAAGGATGTCGATCCAGACGATGCACCCCCCCCCCCTTTCCTCCTTCCCTCTCCTCTGGTGCATGTGGTTCCTTGGGCTCAACACTATTGTCTTTCCCTGCTTTTCCTTCTTTCTTTCCATCTTTCTCTCCATCTTTCTCTCCATCCTCTTTCTTTAGACTTTCATCTTTCTTTCCATTTGTACAAATGTTGTTCCCTGCCCTTTAGAACTCCTCCTCCCCCAGGCTAACTACTACTTACTCTCTCTCTCTCTCTCTCCCTCCGAGTTTCTCTCTCTCTCGCTCTCTCTCTCTCTGAAGTCTCTCTCTCTCTCTCAGACTCTCACTCTCTCTCTACTATTATTTACTACCCCCCCCCCCCCTCCCTTCCCCCCCCCCCCCCCCCCAGTCAGTCATGCTTTCCTTGTTTCTTCCTTCTTTCTTCCATACATTTATATTACATTCATACATAGGTGCTGAGTGTCCTAAGAAGAAAAAAAGCAAAGGATGTCGATCTAGATGGTGCCCCCCCTTCCCCCCCCCCCCCCCCCCCCCCCCCCCCCCCCCCGCCTTTCCCCCTTCCCTCTCCTCTCCCCCCCTCCCTTTCCCCCCCCCCCCCCCCGTCATTCATGCCTTCCTTGTTTCTTCCTTCTTTCTTCCATACATATATTACATTCATACATAGGTACTGAGGGTCCTAAGAAGAAAAAAGCAAAGGATGTCGATCCAGATGGTGCCCCCCCCCCCCTTTCCCCCTTCCCTCTCTTCTCCCCCCCTCCCCCCCCCCCCCCCTTCCCTTCCCCCCAGTCATTCATGCCTTCCTTGTTTCTTCCTTCTTTCTTCCATACATTCATATTACATTCATACATAGGTAAAAAGCCAGATCCAAAGACTAAATCAAAGTCTGCAAAGAAGTGTAAGGCTACGACCACTTCGACCTCGCCGACGACCACCACTTCGACCTCGCCGACGACCACCACTGCGACCTCGCCGACGACCACCACTGCGACCTCGCCGACGACCACCACTGCGACCTCGCCGAGGACCACCACTGCGACCTCGCCGAGGACCACCACTGCGACCTCGCCGACGACTACCACTTCGACCTCGCCGACGACCACCACTTCGACCTCGCCGACGACCACCACTTCGACCTCGCCGACGACCACCACTTCGACTTCGCCGACGACCACCACTTCGACCTCCCCGACGACCACCACTTCGACCTCGCCGACGACCACCACTTCGACCTCGCCGACGACCACCACTTCGACCTCGCCGACGACCACCACTTCGTCCTCGCCGACGACCACCACTTCGACCTCGCCGACGACCACCACTTCGACCTCGCCGACGACCACCACTTCGACCTCGCCGACGACCACCACTGCGACCTCGCCGACGACCACCACTTCGACCTCGCCGTCGACGACTATAGCAGGTGAGGATGAGCAGTTGCCGGAATGTGAACCAGGCAAAATAAGAATTTGGCAAAGGGATGGCATCTTCAAATATGCTTCGGGGAAGAAATGGCAGGATTGGTATGCTAAAATTGCTGAGCATTCACATTTCAGAAATTATTTATTTGTATCTCATTCAGCTTACTGCTCAAGTTCACGACGGACGACAACAAGACGCGAGAGGGACCTTTGGTGCTCAACGTGCATCTAACGAAGTACCACGATTTTCTTCTGGGACGCAAGACTTTGATTGAGACGTGCGAGGGTGAAACAGGGACCGCTCCTGGGTTCCTTTCTTTCTCTTTCTCTCTCTCTCTCTCTCTCTCTCTCTCTCTCCATATCTTTTCAGATGATTTACACATTATTGTGCAGAAAAATGTTATCTGTGTACCATGTTGCTAGGATAGTCTTCGTGTTTCCTCCGGACTGGCGGCGCAAGAGCGTGCCTGAATGTTTCCGAGGTCTAAAGCTTGGTCCTATTCATTACCATCCACCCCTTGTCTCATGTAGCCTCTAAATGGTTTCTTTTTGTAATCCGCAACGTGGCAAGCAAGGGCGATGGGGTGGCCGACAGCCTGCAAGCCCAATTATTGGGGACCTTCATGTTCAATTACAAGTTCTCTTGCATTCTAGATGATTCAACGTTGGACTGGGACAACCAGATTTCGCAGTGCTTCGTTCCTTACCGGGGACCCAACGGTGCCCCCGATTTTGAGGAAGTGGAGAAAGCTGGAATATTTGCTCGCTGATGCAGAGATACAAGCTGCGGTAACTATATATTATATTAATAGCTTGCTCATTGTTAATACCTGCGTGCCCACCTTTGTCTACCATTTTTTTAAATTTTTTTTTAAGAATTCCAAGCGCCTGTCCAATGCAGCTACAACGCCTCCTCTGGCTTCTGCAAGGAAGAAGAAGCTCAAAGTTGGTCAGTCATCTTAGTATCTAATTCCAACCGTAATCCCGTGCACTGGCACAACCTATATTATTTTTTTGAAAGAAAGCGTCGAAGGGATGGACGTCGACGAGGAGGAAGAGCAGGAGGACGAGGACGTAGTGGAGGAGACCAAGCCGACGGCCAAGCCTAGCAAGAAATCCAAGGGCTCAAAAGAAAGTAAACCTCTAGTATGTTATCAAACATGTTGTCTTATCGGTTTGTCTTTGTGATGTCTGTCTTGCAATTGTTACTATAATCAGCACTGAGCTCGGAGCAGCCCAAGGTCAACTTCTTGATTTTTTCAATTATGCACTTCCTTTCGCAATCCGGATCCTTTATATGTAAAACTATTTCTGTAAATGTGTGATAGCCTGCAGCTGGAAACAGCCCTGCGCCTGAAGCGATCCCGCAGGACCAAGTAGTAGGAGTGGTACAAAGCATGCTCGACGCAATGAACAGGCAGATGCAACAACAGAGCGCATTGTTTGAACAGTTGATGAATCAGAAAAAACAAGAACAAATGGAGAAAGACAGACCAGAGAGAAATACGAACACCCAAGAGACAAACCAAGACAAAACATCCAAAGAACAAGGAAAAGGAAAAGGAAAAAACAAATGCAAGCACGGCAAACAAGAGAAGGAAGAAGATAAACAAGAACAAGAAAGCGAAGAAGATGAACAAGAGGGTGAGTGTGGGGATTGTCATGAGGGTCAAAAGCCCGCCCCGAAGAAAAAATGTAAGCACTGTGACAGTGTTAGCTCTCAGATGAACAACATGAACACCATGCTTCAACGTATGTATGAGAGCCAGTGCCAGTGGAGTGGAATGGGAACGCCGATGGGAACGCCGGTGCGGCGACAAACTCCCCATGCACACTACACTAACAGTCCCTTTCACAGCCCGCATGAGTTTCGAAATCCTTACTTTGATTTCGCTCTAGCAACCATGGCTCTCCATCCAAAACATTAAGGTACTAATTTAATTGTTCATTTGCTACATGTCATAATTGTAATGTAATGTAATAAATGAAGATGTATTGTAATGCTCCCAACGATAGCTCGAAAAAAGTCGGTAATACAACCAAACACAGTCCTCAAGAATGAGAATGATGTCTCGTTGTATTAGCTCAGTGAAGCCAAAAAAAGGAAAACTGCAACAGACCAGGAATAAAATGGCATCAGGTCCAAATCCGGACAAATATTACTGAAAAACAAGCTGGTGCACCTGTCACCAGGAAAAGGTACTTTTTACAGCTATCCGGGGGGTGATGCCTACAGTATGTCTACGTTTGTTTAGGAGCCTGCCATAAAAAGTCGAATCGATGACAAATCATATGCATTTATTTCTTCCGACGTGACGCAGCGCAGACGCTCACGGAACCTTGAGAGGAGGGCGGGGACCTTGAGCGCATGTTCCATCCGCTAGTGATTTATTTGCATGCTTTTTTTAAAATAATAGTTCATTATATTTTAGCAAGAAAACAGCAGCTCTTTCGTGCATTTTCAATGAGGAGGGCTGCGCGTCGTGGGGGACGGCGCAACCACCCGCACACGCCCTCTTGTTTGTCATTGACAAGTAAGTAACTTTTGTAGTTTTTACTTGCCTTATCAAACATTAAATGAAACAAAAGCTGCGCAAATTGTTTATCAAGAGAAACGTAACAAAGCGCCGTCATAATATAAACGTAGCATATAAAATCTTAGAAAAATCAGTACTATACACTGTAGTAGATCGGTTCCTGCCCGCTTCCGGAAGTGAAGTCAAGTAGCTTTCCGATTACTTAAAACATTATTTAACATGATTTTAATACATTCTGCAAGCAGGGAAATGATTTCCCATCATTTCCCAGATGTTTGAAAAAAATATGTATTAATATGAAACATGAAAAATTTCGGAAAATCAGGGATCCCCTAGTTGTCAGAATTTTTTGTTTTACCAAGGATAGGAAACGCTTTTTAAGAGATGGCAAGGAAATGTCGCGAGTCTGATTGTGTGCAGGTAAGGTGTAAGCCATAGGGCATGCGATGCTGAAAAGCTGCGCCTTGAACGCTTTACCACCGCGACTTTTTTTAATTCAAACGTGTCAGGGGTATTGCCCCGATGTGAAAAAAGGACTTATAGCAAAATTTTTGAAAAGTAATAAAAAATGACACTTTTTACTTTTTTCACGGCGACTTGCAGACGCAAAGTGCCGCGAGCGTTTTTAGCCACCGCCAACCAGAGATGTGACAGTATGAACTTGAAACGTGGTAAGTACAAATCAAATAGGGGGGAAAACATTCTGACAACAAAAGACCGGTGGCGGCAGGCCTGCTTCATGATAAAGTCAGCATGCCGCGAACATAGTGTATAGTGTATCTGAAACCTTAGGAACATGTCATGTATGTATGTATGTATGCATGTATGTATGTATGTTTGCATGCATGCATGCATGTATGTATTTATGTATGTATGTATATTATATGTATGTATGTATGCATGTATGTATATATATATGTATGTGTGTATGTGTGTGTGTGTGTATGTATGTATGTATGTAGGTGTATCTATGTATGTGTATGTATGTGTATGTATGTATGTATGTATGTATGTATGTATGCATGCATGCATGCATGTATGCAGGCATGCATGCAAGTACGCATGCATGTATGTATGTATGTATGTATGTATGTATGTATGTATGTATGCATGCAGGCATGCATGCATGTATGTATGTATGTATGTATGTATGCATGTATGTATGCATGTATGCATGTATGTATGTATGTATGCATTTATGTATGTATGCATGTATATGTATGTATGTATGTATGTATGTGTGTATGTATGTATGTGTATGTATGTATGTGTATGTATGTATGTATGTATGCATGTATGCATGTAATATTGTATGTACGTACGTATGTATGTATGTATGTATGCATGCATGCATGCATGCATGTATGTATGCATGTATGTATGCATGTATGTATGCATGTATGTATGTATGTATGTATGTCTTGTGTGTGTGTATAAATGTATGCATGTATGTATGTATGTATGCATGCATGCATGCATGTATGTGTGTATGTATGTATGTATGTATGTATCTATGTATGTATATTATATGTATGTATGTATGTATGTATGTATGTATGTATGTATGCATCCATGCATGCATGCATGTATGTATGTATGTATGTATGTGTGTGTATGTGTGTGTTTGTGTCTATGTATATATGTCTGTATTTTATGTATGTGTATGTATGTGTATGTATGTGTATGTATGTATGTATGTATGTATGTATTTAAGTATGTATGTGTGTATGTATGTATGTACATACATACATACATATACATACACATACATGCATGCATACATACATACATACATACATACAACATGCATACATACATACATACATACGAGAGAGAGAGAGAGAAAACGCAGAGAGAGCGACAGAGAAAGAGAGAAAGAGAGAGAGAGAGAGAGAGAGAGAGAGAGAAAAGAGAGGGGAGGGGGGGGGAGGGCCGCCACACATACGTTATACGACTACGCATACAGCTTTACAATTACATACACTCATAACATAACATAATAATATATATCACCGCGCAATATATCTAAGCAAAAATATTAATTTTAATAACTATAATACAATATTAATACTGAGCCGCTGAATACATTTTAATATTGATATCTTCCTTAATACGCTCAACTTAATAACTAGGTTTCCACCTTTGATAAAGGTATAACTTACTAGCTATACTTTTCACGTGGACGTTCCCTGAGTCCAAAATTGTTCTCTCAATAAAAGCGAAGAAGGAAGAGACAGAGAGAGAGAAAAAGGCAAGGAAGTGACAAGCGGACTTTCCACCGAATGGGAAGACGAAGAAAGCGATCACGAAGAACAAAGCGACAAGAACGATGCCCCTAGCAAAGCCAACGAAGCCAACCACGAAGAAAGGGACGACGCCAACCCGCTCAAAACACCAACCAGACCAGCACGAACCAGCGACGTCGACACAGGCAACAACGACAACGGACCCGGAGACGCCAACGACGACGTAAAGACGTTACAGCAGAGCATCTCTCAACAACAATTTGGCAACATGCTCGCGCCTCACCTCAACGACATATTTAAGCAAATAGCAGATAAGATGCAAACTGTACTGGAGCCCTTCAAAGAGGGTATCCGAAAAGACCTCCAAACCATGATCACTGAACAACAAGAGAAGTCAATTCATGCAACTGCCAAACTGAGCCAAGACATACTCGACCTGCGCAATCAAACGAGCCAACTCGAAGCCAAGATTAACCAACAAACCGAGAAGCAAACAGAGGCAAGCAAGAAGCAAGATCAGCGCCTGTCAGAACACCAAAGTGAACTCAGCCAGCTCACTGCTACCATGGACTCCATCCGACTAGAGCTCAACGAAACCAAATCCCAATTCAACAAATGGAAAAATTTGCAAGAGCGCCAAGCAAAAACACCACTCCCTGCTATGCATGGTCAATGGTCTAACAACACAACCGAGTTTCTCAAATCTCTACAAGCTAACTCACAAACCAATACACATGCACACACATTCAGCGCTAGCCACCCACCAGAACGTAAACAGGCCACAGAAAACCAGAGACAGAATCAACGAGACCCAACATGCGAACTCAGCATTTCTGGCATACCATACATGCCCAAAGAGAACACTCTGAACATAGTGAAAGCAATGATGAATGCAAAAAACATTCCATACCAGGAAGGTGACATCATCAAATGCTTTCGAGCAAAGAGCACAAAACCCAGACGAGAGGAACCCAAACAACCACCTGCTATCATAGTGCGCTTCAGCACAAACAACATCAAACCCACTTCAAAAAACACGACCCACTCCAACCACTCACCCACGAAACAGTAGACTGGACAGGCACACACCTCGTAGACCAAACATTCAAAATATTCATCAACGAAAGCCTCCCACCAAACACCCTCATGCTCTTAAAACAGGCAATCAAGCTAAAGAAAGAGCTCATTGAGGCCACTGGCGCTACCATCTACGTCTGGACCAGAGACGGCGAAGTCTTCTTCAAGGAGCAGACAAAGGAGCACAGGTTGGTAATCAAGACAGAAGAAGACATCAAAATCATCAAAGAATTACACATACCCCACAAGCCAAACCAACAGCACAACAACACACCCATGAACATCTAAATGAGCACCCAAAATAAACCCCCAGAGCATCTCACCCACCCTAACCTCCTCCCACAATCCTTCAAACCATACCTGTCTCTCACTTCAAAAAATAACAAAAATAAAACATATAATAAGAACATAAAAAACAACAGCAACAATAATAATAAAAATAACAATAACAATAAAAACAACAACACACACAACAATACAATCACAATATACCACACCAACATCCACTCCCTCAAAGCACACCATCAAGACCTAATCACACACCTACAACTCCTACCCTTCCAACCAGACATCATCATACTCACAGATAACTACATAACCCAACCAACCAGTAACAACGCATTTCCAATCCCTACATACACAGCTAAACATCACATCGACATCTCAATATACTATAAAAGCAACATGCACATTACAATAGTCGATAAACAAACCATATCGGACTCATGCAAAACTCCACTAACACTAAGAATATATAATAATAAACTTAAAAACAAACCAATACACACAATAATAGGTATGTATAGACGCCCACTCATAGACAAACAATTCATGCATGCATTACAAAATAACATAAACAGCATACTACAGAAAACGCCTACAAGCACAATAACACTAGTAGGTGACATCAACTACAACCTACTCGACAACATACATAAACCACACACAGACTTTCAAAACCTAATGGTACACAACAACCTCTACACAACAATAACAAAAGCAACAAGACACGACATGGTCCACACAACATCCCACACACTCATAGACATGATAATCACCAACATCAATGCCAACATAGAATCAAACATTATAAGCCCATGCATATCAGACCACCACCCCATATACGCAATAATACACACCCGCACAAGAAAACCAGACACAGACAACACACCCAGACTTACCAAAAACATGTACGACAAAAACAAAGACGCAATCCTAGCAAACCTCAAAACACAGTTAGAATACATCACGCAGGACAACACAGAAAGCAGCGACACAAACCAAAAGTTTAGAGACATACAAACAACAATAACAAAAGTAATAGAACACTTCGAACGAAAATCCAAACAATGCAATAGAAGAAAAAGCTGGTGCAGCCCCATAATAAAGAGGCAAATAAGAAAAAAGCACCTACTGTATAAAAAATGGAGAGATAACCCGACAACAGAAAACAAACAGGCATACAGGACACAGAGGTACAAAGTCGACAAAATAATACACAAAGCCAAAAAAGACGAAATAATGAAGACGCTAGAAGAAAATAAAAACAACCCAAAAAAACAACACAGAAAACTCAGAGAATTAGTACCTAACAACAAACCACCGAGAGCGTCACCAACCACAATACAGTACAACAACAAAACACACACAGACCCCATAGAAATAGCAAACGCACTCAACGATCACTACATAACAATAGGTAAAAAAACAAGCAACAGCATACCAACAACCGAACACAAACAACAACAAGAAGAGAGAGCGGAAGAAAACAAACAAACACATCCAAGCTTCAAACTACATAACACAACAGAAGACATTGTAAACAAAACACTAAAAAATATGAACAGAGATAAAGCAGAGGACATATACAAAATAAAACCAACACTTATAAAAGACATGCACGCCTTCCTCACACCTATGCTTACCAACCTCTTCAACAAAGCCATAAATGAAAATAAATACCCAGACGCACTCAAAACAACAAAAGTAATAGAACTATACAAAGCCAGCGACACAAGCATGCCAGCCAACTACAGACCGATATCACTACTACCCATAATAGCTAAAGTGTTTGACACAATAATAAATAAACAAATAATGGACCACCTAACAAAACACAACATAATATCACATACACAATACGCATTCCGACCTAACTCAAGCACAACCATGACAGTCCAAACCATAATAAACCAAATACAAAAACATAAAGATAAAGAAGAGCTAGTACTAGCTCTTTACGTAGACCTCTCGAAAGCATACGACACAGTAGAACATTCAAAGTTACTCGACAAACTTCGACGAAATTTTAATTTCAACGAAGGCACAGTCCAGTTCTTTGAATCCTACTTCTCAAATCGCATTCAAGAAGTCCACACACAATATGCCAAGTCCCACAAACGCACCATCACATATGGCATCCCACAAGGCAGCACATTATCCACCACCTTCTTCCTACTCTATATTAACGACATAATCAATATCATACAACAAGGAACAGTATATACATATGCAGACGACACAACACTTATAATAACGGCAAAAACTCCTACAGACTTACAACAAAAAACACAAACAGAAATAACTAAGCTAATAAACTACTTCCATTCTAATAACCTAGTACCCAACCCAACAAAAACAACATACACAATTTTCCATAAAACAAAACAAAATATCACAATAACAATAAACAACCACACCCTCGAGCAATGCCAACACGCAAAACTCCTGGGCATAACACTACAACATAACCTTAAATATGACCAACATATCAACAACAAAATCCGTAAACTCCAACCCACAATCAACTCATTATTATATGCTAAAAAATATCTAAACACCAAAACAATGAAACAACTATACTACACACACATATATCCACACCTCATACAAAACATCTCCATCTGGGGGACGCATGACAACAAAAAGAAATATATACAACCACTCATAAAAATACACAAAAAAATAATCAGAATAATTGCAAAAACACACTACCGCGCACATACCAAACCAATCCTAAATCAACTCAAACTACTCGACATCACCCACCTATACACCCTCCGTGTATGCATAGAAAATCACCCATTCATTTACCCTAAAAAACACCTCAACAGACCACTCCACAATAACACATTTACACCAATCAATACCATACATCCATACAAAACCCGATACTCAACAAAAGGCAGCCTCTTTGTTAACCACAAAGACCCATACCTCACCAAGATCTTTGCAGATCAATGGAAATCAATTCCAAAACATATAACAGATGAAACAAAAATAAAGCCATTCAAAAAAGCACTAATGACATATCTACTAAAACATCAACAAACATCATAATATATGTAACATATGCACACGCGCGAAAAAAAAAAAAAAAAAAAAAAAAAAAAAGAGAAGAGAGAGAGAGAGAGAGAGAGAGAGAGAGAGAGAGAGAGAGAGAAAGGGAACACCAAGCTTGCTCCTTTGTCTACTACCTGAAGGAGAACTCTCCGGATCAATCGACGTATATGGTCAACCACGCCCACTCTCAACTCCCCCCTCTCTCTCTCTTTCTCTCCTTTCTCTCTCTCTCTCTCTCTCTCTCTCTTTCACTTCTTCTAGATGGAAAAGAAAAGAGAGGGGGGGCCGCCGCACATAAACGACTACACCTTTACAATAACATATATACATAACATAACAACATAATATTAATATCACCGCACAATATATCTAAACAGAAATATTAATTTTAATAACTATAATATAATATTAATACTGAGCAGCTGAATACTAATTTAATATCGATATCTTCCTTAATACGCTCAACTAGTACTGAATAACTAGGTTTCCACCTTAGATAAAGGTATAACTTACTAGCTATACTTTTCACGTGGACGTTCCCTGAGTCCAATTGTAAAATTGTTCTCTCAATAAAAATGAAGAAGAAGAAGAAGAAGAGAGAGAGAGAGAGAGAGAGAGAGAGAGAGAGAGAGGTGTTCTCCCAATCCTGTCGAGCTATTTGGTAAAAATATAAATTTCTAGAATCTAGATCTTCCTCCTTACAATCTTCAACTAGTTCCTAGATTTTTATCGTTTTTGCCTAATAGTCAAACATGATAAAATGAATTCACCAGCCAGAGAGAGAGAGGAGCATCAAATTTGAACAAAGACTTTAGGACTGACAGTGTGAAAAAGACTTGTGAAAGGCAATGATATGAGTAAAAAATACATCTTTTTACGGCAGCAAGTGCCACTTAATGAATTCTGCATTGCGGGTTAGTGGCACCTACCACCAGGCAACACCAGCACGTCACTTTAGGACTGACAGTGTGAAAAGGACTTGCGAAAGGCATTGATATGTATGTATGCCACGGTATGTATGTATGTATGTATGTATGTATGTATGTATGTATGTAGGTATGTAGGTATGTAGGTATGTAGGTATGTAGGTATGTATGTATGTACATTACATACATCAATCCATTTCGATTTGTCGATAGGCCTGAAAGAACAGGCTGCCAATTTGCCCAGGGTGGGATAATATATTGCCTTTTTGTCCCGGCCCGCGCAAGGAAAAGTGGCATTTGGTTATCCACATCCACAACTAGGGTAATACACGTCGGTGGTGCCACCAGCGATGTTGTACGCATTTTTGTGGTCACATGTGCCACCAGAGGTTTTTGTGGTGTGCGGTGGCACCGGACCCGTCCCACAAGTGCGAGTTTTCTTATTTTTTAGACTAATACCAGCTACTGATTTTTTTTTAGAAAAAAAAGTTGGCTGCCGACTTAGCGTGCGGCTGACTGCTCGACGAGGGCTGGTTGCATCGGTAGACTGAGCAAAACTGCGGCACTTCACGTGGGCGGTGATGCAAAGTCCTCTGTACCCTCACGTCCCTCGGAGTGGCATCGGTAGACTGAGCAAAACTGCGGCACTTCACGTGGGCGGTGATGCAAAGTCCTCTGTACCCTCACATCCCTCGGAGTGGCATCGGTAGACAGAGCAAAACTGCGGCACTTCACGTGGGCGGTGATGCAAAGTCCTCCGTACGGGCCTCCCCCCTCTCCCCTCTCCCGACGACTGTGGTCCGGGACGACAACGCTACCCTTATTTCTTTTTGGACCGCGCTGGACCACGCACATGAGACACGTGGCAGTGTGTCGACGACACTGTCAGGTATGTCATCCGTGTGGTGGTCCAAATCGGTACCCAGGCAGTATATCTTTTCCCAACCACACCGGACCACCGGGGGACGCGAGGGGAGAGGGAGGGGGGACCTACCGCCACCATGATCAAACAAGTGTAGTATCCCCTGGTAGACTGCCTGGATCATGTTGGCGGTGGGTCCCCCCTCCTTCTCGCGCGACCGACGGGTGTGGTCCGGATCGGATGTGGAGACGTATATCTTTTTTGGACCGCCTTGGACCACGCGCTCGTCGAGCAGCTGACGGTGTCGACGAGACGCCAGTTCGCTCGATGGCACGGGACCAAGGTACAGTCGACGCGTGGTCCAAATCGGAACCAAGGCAGTATATCTTTTCCCAACCACGCCGGACCACGCACGCCCGTCGACCACGCAAGAGGGAGGGACCTACCGCAACCATGATCAAACAAGTGTAGTATCCCCTGGTAGACTGCCTGGATCATGTTGGCGGTGGGCCCCCCTCCTTCTCGCGGTGGTGGTTCGGATCGGATGTCTGGGTGTATATCTTTTTTGGACCGCTTTGGACCACCCGTCGGCTCCGAGGTCAGTACCGACGACACACTGCCTGTGTCATGGTGGCGGTGGGTCCCTCCCCTCTCGGCCGTTCGACGGGTGGTCCGGATCGGACGCATGGACGTATATTTTATTTTGGCCGGTTCGGACCACGACGCACACACACACACACACGTCGATCGAACCAGTGCGACATTTCGCATGACTGCCTGGATCGTGTTGGCGGTGGGTATGCCTCACTTCAGGTGGTGTGTGGTCCGGGTCGGATGTCTGGACGTATATATTTTGTGGACCGCTTTGGACCACGCGCTCGTCGAGCAGCTGACGGTGTCGACGAGACAGTGAGCTCGCTCGTCGAGCAGCTGACGGTGTCGACGAGACAGTGAGTTCGCTCGACGAGACTGCCACGACTGTCACCCGGTGGTCCAAATCCGCCCTGATTTTCCTAGTCTGTTCTTTTGGCGCTTTGGACCGCCTTTGGGGCCTTGTGGTCCAAAGGAGCGGTCCAGGCAGTCGAGAATTTAATTAGTCACAGAGGGCGGATTTGGACCACCGCGGGGAGGGGGGACCTGCCATGTCCAGCTTTGAGCCGCAGGCCGGGATTTGCGGGAAAATTTTTGTCTTCTTCTGTTGGTTGGTTCAGGCACGTATTGCCTTTTTGTCCCATAGGGTCCAAATACAGTGATATAGCCGAAATATCGTGATATAGTACAAAAAGGCAGTGATATGGTACAAAAAGGCAGTGATATATATACATAGTCCGGCCGGCCACAAACCTGAACCTAAGCTGGTCCGTTTCGTCACCGAACCTCTATCATAATCTTCGACACAAGCAAGACCAGAAGTGGCTAGCAGCCTGAACGAACATATTGCCATTTTTCCAATTGCCACATCTTGCGGTCAATTTTCC
This sequence comes from Paulinella micropora, assembly GCA_019918135.1. Lineage (NCBI taxonomy): Eukaryota > Cercozoa > Imbricatea > Euglyphida > Paulinellidae > Paulinella > Paulinella micropora. Next base: position 58,654 of record WBZZ01006283.1, read on the forward strand.
GGAAATTTACCGCGCCGCAAAACAGTGGAAATTTTCTTGCTTTTTTACTCAATCTGATTTTTCATGTTTAGGTGCCATCGCGCGAAAATGATGCTAGTTCTACGGAACAAACGACTGGCCGCTGGGACGGACGCCCAGCCCCTCAAGCGACGCCGCCTGGAGTTGCCCCCGCTTACTCGTACCGTCCCGCGCGAAGCTCTGCCGGGCGAGCCGTTCGCCACCGCATTGCTGTCTATATCGGATAGAACCCTTGCTCTGCACCTCGAGCCTCTATATTATCTAGGGCTTCCGCCTACGTGTTGGAAGTCGGGAGGGGAAGAAACCTACTCTGCGCTGGACTCTATGCTGTTGGCCAAGCGTATCGACGACCCCGTGGTAAAGGAGGCTGCTGGTCTGGTCGCCGCGGAGCACGCGGGTCTGTATTTACTGGAGGAGGAGTACGGTATTCCGGCTGTGGTTGCGAGCTTGGTCGCGGGATACGTCAATCCATCGTATTACGAACCACTGGAGGCTGGCGCGTGGAAGAATTCCAGCAACAAGGATATGCTCCGGTCGTTGTACAACAAAACGCGCTTAGCTAGCTTGTACATGCCCACTGTTGGTCGGTGCGAACCGTGGCGCGAGCTATGGGAGCTTGCAGTGCACACTGAGGAGAATTACGGGATTTCACGGAATCGGTTATTGAGGCGTGCCAAAAGAGTCAGGGACACTTACTGGGACAATGCGGAGCAAAAGCTCAACCGGTGTCTTGCCCGTTTTTTTCCTGCTAGTGGACGAGAAGAGACGCAGCGTTTTGACTAATTAAAAGGACTTTTTTTAATTCTGTGTTTTAATACTATAACAGTGTTCCGGTATGCTGGCCGTCTGTCCTACTTGCGGCGCCTGCTTTTTTGAAGGCCAGCTCTACTGGTCTGGAACTTGTAAAAAAGGGGATCCTCGGGACTTGGCTTCGCTCGTGTGCCGCCCTTATGGCGACGGCGCCTGCATCAACCCCGCTCGTGATATCCCTGGTGGAGACACTTGGGAAGAACGCATGCGCTTCGTGGACAATTTCCTAGACGAGATTCTGTAAAAATAACTAAAAACTTTTTTTTTCTCTCTTGGTGAGTCAGTAAACTAAATGGACTCTGGCCGGGGAAACAAGCGCCGCCGGCTCGATGGCTCGACTGACTCTTTTGTGCTGCCGGGGGCCGGACAGAACGGCGACTTCCTCGTCTCGGACGGCGACGGGGGCGTGAGATGGGCGAGTGACGGCGCGCCGGGCCTCAGCAGTCACTTAATAGACTACGCCAACCCTCACCAAGTCACGGCCGCCCAGGTCGGAGCTCCTACTACTACCGCCTTCACCTCACACACGACGAACTACAACAACCCCCACCAAGTGTCGCTCGCGAATCTCGTGAACTCGTCGACGCTCAAGCTGACGGGGGCGGGCGGCGACAGCACGCTTTCCGCTCCGACTTCTGGTTCTTCTTCGCTCAGGCTGCCGACCGCTCTACCAAGCAGCACGTCACTAGTGACTATCGGCGCCAGTGGCCAGCTCAGTCACACACAGCAACCTACGACCGAAGTGACAGGACCAGTCTGGCCGACCGCCTACAATAGCTGGACAGTCGTTTCGGCACCTTGGCGACCGCGAATTCGTGGACTCTGGCGGCTTCTTCCTCGAACGCCAACTCCGACTACTGGGTGGACAAAGTTGTGCAGAACAACAACTTTTATTATTGGGCCTCTAATGGTGGGTATGTCAACGGTGTGGGCAGCCAGTGGATTAAGATATACAACCCGCGCAAGCACCGAATGTCCTCTATTAACATATGGGGTTCGCCTAACGGTAACACCTGGTCACCCAAACAAGTGTTGCTCCAGGGCTCTGATAACGACTCGACCTGGGTCGACCTAAACCGCTTTACTAGCCTAACTGGAGGCACTTACACACTGAACACGCTGACCCCTTCTGCTGGCAACAGCGCCTACAAGTACCACCGGCTTGTGGTCGAGCAGATCCAGGCCGTCGCAACTACCAGCTGCCAGATCGGCGGCCTTGTGCCGACGTTCGTGCCAGATTCTGCCCCGCTTACTCTCGCTGCCAGCACCGCGACCAACACTGGCTACCTGACCACACTGACAATCAACGCCGACCCTCCCGCGGCGACGTCGCTGGTGTCGCTGACCCGGCCGGGGCGCTGAGTGCTTCGTCACTAAAGACACTGGGTTCGCTGCCTGGCAGCACCTCGCTCGTGACAGTGGACTCGGGAGGCCAGCTAGCGACAGGGGCTGCCAGTTTGCTGTCACTCAGCGGGGCTGGAGGCATCAGCACACTCGCCGCCCCGGCTTCTGGCTCCTCTGCACTCCAGCTACCGACCGCCCTGCCTGGTAGCACTGCGTTAGTGACCCTTGATTCCAGCGGCCAGCTAGCGACAGGGGCGGCCAGCTCGTTATTCACTCAGCTAGCCTCAGCGCCGGCCCAGAATGCCGTTCTGAGCCTGACTTCTGCGGGGCAGATGGTGACCCAGAGCACTTCCACCACGGTCGTGACGTCTGGCTCGGTGGCGCTGCCAACCTGGACTTCCATGTCGGCCTATACGCCTGCCACGGACCCTAACTGGGTGCTCAGCCACTCTTCCGCACAAGCAGGCCAGGAGAGCTATAGAGTTTTCGATGGTGTCGCTGCCAATGGCCGGACTAGCCTCGGCAACTACAACTCGGACGGGAGTATCAACACAACCAACAACGCCGTTACCAACGTAGGCGGCAGCAACGTGTACGGGAGTACTTTACGCTCCAGCACCAGCGGCGCCGGTACAGGATCACGAGCTTCGCGTTGACCAACGGAGTTACTCTCAGTACCTCAACCAAAAGCTTCACGTTGGCGGGGTCGGACAATGGCAGTACTTGGACACTGGTCTGGTCCGGTAACTTCTCTTTTACCACGACGTCACAGACCCTGAACTCGAGCGCGCCCGCGTCGACCGCGTTCTATTACTACCACCGGTTTATTGTCACTTCGGTACATTCGAGTGCCGCGTCCGTCGTGGGGACCTTTGCGCCCGTCGTTGAGTCCGAGGGCGTATCGGCCACTGCCACGGGCCTCACGGGCGTGGATTCGATCGTGTGCGGCAAAAACACGCTGAAGCTGCCAACCACGCTGCCCTCCGCCGGCACGGACCGCGTGGTGCAGATCAACGACCTCGGCGAGTTTGAATTAGGCACGTGGGACCGTGGCCACTGGCTGACGAGTGACACAGCCGTCACTGTTAATAGCGGAGCTGGCAGGAAGATCCCGGTCGATGGCGTAGTGAGGCTGGCGCCCGTGTACGGCAACATCACCGTAAGCCATGCCAACGGCTTCACGACCTGGCAGAACACGTCCGGCATGCCCAGGAAATGGCTGATCACTGCCTCGTTCAAGTTTATTACTTCGGCAGCGGCTAGCAACAACCCGCCGACCAGTGGCGCCTATTACGATGTCTGGGTCGAAAGGAATGCAGTGAGACCCGCCTCAAGCACCGGCGTACAGCAGGCAGAAGCCAATTTTCAGGCGACAACTACCGCCCATGGGCTCTATGGCAACGGACGGTTCGCTTCGCCCAGCCTGTCGGGCATCATGGAAGTGGCGGCAAATGAGTATATCTGGTTCGAAGCCTTTGGCGACACGCAAGGCGGTGTCACGTGGAGCCTTGTCGTCGGCGGTTCAACTGTGTATTCAAGAGGCAGAGTGTCTATTACGGAGATCCCGGGCTAATTTTTTTTTCTTTCGAGTCTGTATTTTTTAATTAAAAATGGACGCGTTACGACAAGCACTAGCCGAGAACGAGAACGAGCTGGCCACGTGCCTAGCCCGCCGCCGGATCCTGGCCGTAGAACGGGAGAAGTTACAGCTGCAGATCGCACTCTGTGAAAAGGTCTGTGGTTGTAGGGAGACGCGCCTGCAGATCAAGCAATTGATCCAGCAAGAAGAGGAAGCAGAGGCGGCCGCCGAGTCTGCCGCCCACGCGGCCGTCGAGGCCGAAATAGCACTAGAAGAGACGGTAGTGGAGATGCTGCCTGACACCATCAATGGCTAGAAGTCCTGGTCTAGGCCCCATTCCGGTTCCTTGGCCGGTGCCCGCGCGTACTCGCTCACTCTTTTTTCGAAAAAGTTAGTCTTGCCTACCACGCCTAGCTGTTCCATGAAGGGCAGAGGGCACTTGGCCACTCCGTACAGCTTTTCGGTCAGGCCCAAGTTCTGCAGCAGGCCGTCCGCCACAAACTCGACGTACCGCTCCATCAGCGTCGCGTTCAGGCCCAGCAAGGCCACCGGCAGCGACTCGCTGATGAACCTCCGCTCGACCTCGACGCAGCCCGCCACGATCTGGAAAATGCGCGACATCTGCAGCTTGTTCGACACGTGGTGCTTGTACAAATGGCACGCGAACAGGCCGTGCTGCGTCTCGTCCCGCGCAATAAACTCGTTCGAAGTGCACAAGCCCTGCAGCAGGCCCGGGTGCTTTTGTTTCAGCCAAAAGATGGAGGCGAAAGAAGAGGCGAACTGGACAAGTTCCACACAAGCGAACGCCACCAGCCGCTCGGCAAACGAAGACCGGGCCGGTCTGAGCCACTGCAGCGCCCACTTGGCTTTTTGGGCGACGGTCGGGACCTGTGTGATCGCATTGAACAACTTGTCCTTCTCTTGCTGGTCGCTGATGATCGTGTCGATCAACAAGCTGTAGGTCCGCGAGTGTTCGGCTTCGTTAAAGATCTGGTAAGAATAAAAAAGTCTCGCTTCTGAATACTGCACTTCGGCCAAAAAATTAGCGGCCAGGTTCTCTTGGATGATGCCGTCCGAGCTAGCAAAGAAGCCCAGCACCATCTTAATAAAATGCTGTTCATCGACATTTAGTTTCTTGAAATCTGCCTGTTCCCGGCTCAGGTCTAGCTCATCTGCCGTCCAGAACGATCGCAGGGAAGCTTCATAGAATGAATACAGGTCCGGACGCCGTATCGGGAAGAGACAAAATCGCGATGCTTCCGGCACGAGCAGTTTTTCTTCAATGTCCATAATTCGTTCAGCTGCCTGTTGTCCAGTTTCAGCAAGGCCATCTCTTTTAATACTGTAAAGGGGAAAGAGGATATATTTTTTTTCTTATGGCGCAAAACAAAGACTAACTATGTTGCAAAGACGTAAGACCGAACAGCGGCTGATGCCCTCGTCGCCAGAGTCCATCACCGTAACCTCGCACGAGCTTGCACTCGAGCTCAAGCGCAGCTACAGCGATTTCAGCTGGCAGAGCGTGCCGCAGCTCATTGTTCACGGGGTCAAGTACCTTGCTCTCTATACTAACCATACGGGCGAGGAGAAGAAGCAGATCCTCATTTCGGTCCTTGTCGACTTGTGCCCCGACGACAACGTGGACAAGCTCATCCCGCCCGTGGTCGATGTCATCTGGGAGCTCGTGAAGGCCGCTCTCGCTACCAACTGCTGCGAGCTGTGTCCCAAGGTCTGCACCATCAGCTAAGTAGGCATCGGGATCAAGTGCCTGCCCAGCGTCACGGGCGTGCCGTGGTGGATCCTGACCGGGTCGCCGCTCGTGACCATCTGCGCGCGCGCTTTGGCCAGCTTCTCGCGGTCCAGGCGGTGCGCCCACAGCACCACGCCCGGTATAACTTGCTCGTTCGAACGCACTTTCTCCAGGGCCATGGTGATCTTGACCAACAGCACGTCCGCCGCTAATCTAAAGCGCCTCTTCTTGGCCATCTCGACTGAGAGTTCGTTCTTAACCATCTCAAAGAGGATCTCGCAGGAGAAGTGGCGCTCTGCTTTCTGCCCAAAGTTGAAAAAGCTGTTGGTGCCGGAGACGATGGCTACTACGATCAGGCAGGTCACGCTGACCCAGTCGTAGCCCGCCCGGCCCGCCTCACATGCCTTGAAGCCGAAATTTCCCACGATCACGGAACAGATCGCCGGCACGATCGTAGACAGCAAGCCAAACAACAGAAAGCGGTTGTAGTAGTAGTAGCCGGCCGAGTTGTTGAGGCGCGCGTGCAGGGCACACTCGTCCACCACGCTGGCAAAATATTGCTCGTGCCTCGAAGACCACTTCTCTTCCTCTCGCTTGACATCCGAGTCGTCCGAGTCATGGTTCTCGTTCGAATGCGACCGCATCGCCAGGATTTTATCCTCGTCCATCTTTACTTTTAACTGTGGCCACAAGATTTTAAAAAAAAAGATGTGCGATTGCTGGGCAGGCGGCCACTCTATTAGCAACCGGCTTTCGACAGCAGCATCTCCCAGTCTGCCCCGTTCAAGTCCACCTTGTCCCTGGTGTCAGGATTGCACACCTGCAGGTGCAGGTACTTCGTCAGCGTCGGAAACACCACGTACTGGTCGTGCCGGTCCTGCGCCGACGACTGGTAGCCACCCGAACTTGCGAGGAAAGGAATGATCAGGCTGCCCGACTGCACTTTCGTGCCGCGCGAGACCGCGCCCGCCAGCGACACCTCCTCGTAGTTGCCGCCCGTCGAGTAAGCCAAGCTGCTGCATTCCTTGATCTTGATGCCTAGCGAAGTCGGCAGGCCCAGTGCCACGACCTGTGGCAAAACGGTGGCTTGGCCCGACGTCAGCGCAAAGAGCTCATTCTGGGCCGAAGTCGGGAAGCCTAGCACCGCGTGCGCGCTGTCGTCGCCGCTCTTGCTGTAGATCTTGAACTCTGCCGCCACAGACAGCGTGAACTGCAGCTTGAGCTTGGTGTCGAGATAAACCACTCCGATCGACTGTCCTACTTGTACAAAACCCTCGTTGATTAAAAGCGACTGCAGTGTGTCGGCCAGGGTCTCGCCAGTGTAATTTTGTGACGGGATCGTGATCGTCACGTCGCCCGTGGCCGTCGAGTTTAAGTAGAGCTTGTTGTTCTTGGAGTTGATGTTGTACGTCGCGTTCGGGATCGTCGCCCAAATGAGCTTGTATCTGCCTTGGATTGCTTCCGACAGCGACAGCCGGAACTCGGCCGGATCGCCCGAGCCTTGCACCCGGTCGCGGTCCTTGCTGCGGACCAGGATGTTCATCTCCGAAATGTTGCGTAGGCCGCTCATTTCTGAGAAAAAAAAATAAATGTTGTCACTAGTCTAGTACAAGAGGAAAAAAATATGCTGACGCTCAGCGGCAACAAGCGTATGCGCCTGGAGGATGTGGTCGAAACCAAACCGTTGCCTAGCATGGTCACCGCTTTTGGCGAACACAAGGTCGCGGAGTCTACCCCGCTAGTGCAGGAGACTTTCCCTTACACGGGCACTCTGAACTCGCGCAAGTTCGCGACCGCTGGCTCAGTGACCACCGCCGCCGGCCTGCTGTCGCTCAGCGGCGCCGCGCAGGCCGAGACGCTCAGGCGCTGCAAGTACCGCGCGGGACAAGGGCTCGTCTGCCGCTTCACCGCGCTGTTCCCTGCTGCGATCAACGTGGCTAATTCGGCCATGGCTGGCCTTGGAGACGACAACAACGGGTTCTTCTTTGTGCAGGACCAGACGCGAACCAACAGGCTGCGGATCCTGCACCGCAACGCGGCTGTCGACACTTACGTCGACCAGAAAGACTGGAACCTCAACAACTGCCTGGGCGGCGACGACGACATGGACCGCAAGGACTGGGCCAAGGGCAACATCTTTCAGATCCAGATGCAGTACCTAGGGTTTGGGGCCGTCACGTTCTCTGTCGAGAGGCAGTCGGATGGGGTGTTAGTCCCAGTGCACCGAATCCAGTACGCGGGCGCCAACACGACGCCTTCGCTCTCCAACGCCAGCTTGCCGTTCAGGCTCAAGACCACCGGCGCGGGAGGCCTGGTGCGCACTGCCAGTGTCGGCGTCCTGGTCGAAGGCCCCGTGAGACAGCTGGGCATTAATTTTGCGCGCACCAACGTGCAGACGATTGGCACGACCGAACAGAACGTGCTGGTGATCCGCAACAAGAGCTTGATCGGTGCGCTCCCTAACAACGACCTGCTGTTCCCGATCCTGCTGACTGCTACGGCCGTGTCTGGCACCAAGCCCGTGATCATCCGAGTGCTCACGCAAGCCACGTTCGGCAGCGCGCCGACCTACGCGAACCACGACACGGCCTCGAATACCGAATACTCTGCTTCGCTGGTCACGGTGTCTACTGGCAATGCGGCGGCCGCGTGCGTCGTGTCGGCCAGTGGCTCGGCGTCTGCCAGCCTGGACCTGAGCAGGCTCAATATCGCTATCGGGCCGGGAGAAGTACTCTGTATTGCGGCTAGCACTACTTCCGGGTCGGCGGACGTGCATATGAGCTTGTCCTGGTACGAAGACGTGTGAAAAAAAAGAAAGTTCGTCTTGCATTATTAAAAACAAGAGGGACGGAGAGAAAATGAAAAAAGTGGTAGCAATCGACCCAGGGCTGAGAAACCTTGGAGTGGTTGTGCTCACAAAGGACACCAGCACCAACGCCATCACAGTCACGTATGCCAGTGTGCTAAGCATAGCCAGACAGGACGACACTGACTCGTTTAAGACCAAGTCCCTGTTCGCGTGCCTTAGCGCGATTGAGGAACTGTATAACGCCGACGTCTGCGTCGTGGAAGACCAAAACTTCGGGAGAGCAAATACCAATCCGGACAATCTGCTCATTCAAGCGGCGGCCGGTGCAACTATGCTCAGTCTCGGTGCTAAGGAGCTGCTTTACTATCAGAGCTCATTCAAGTTTTCGTGCTTCTTCTCACTTACGCCGACCATATCCGGTCGAGTTAAAGGGAAGTACAAGGTACAGTCTAAAGCGCTTGCATGCAATTTAATAGAATCGTTCAGCGTTACGGGCGAAACGAAATGCCTCACAGAGTCAGATCATCTGAGCGACGCCTTCGGTCTCGCGTTCGCCGCGCTCGTTAAAGGGATCGGACAAGCGCGGGGCGTCCAGCAGGGAGCGCGTCGCTCGCTGCCTGTACCGATTGCTGTTGGGGTGCATCGGAAGAAGCAGGAGCAGGAGCAGCCGCCTTGTGTTGGTTCCATTTCGAGCTGATGTACGCCATGCGTTCCTTATGAGCCATCGCCTTGACTTCGGGCGTGGCCATCTGTTCCTTGAAGAACTACAAAGAGCGGAAGGCACGATTTATAGCAAAAATAACGTTCCATGACAATGTTACCTGGTTATATGCGGATGGCGCCCTGGCCTTCTTTTCCTTGGCAGGGGCGGCAGCAGCGGTGGCTTGTCCACAAGTTTGACAAGAAGACATCTCTTAGTTTTGCCTTTGTTGCTTGTTGATAATAGAGTAGAAGAAGAAAAAAAATTTATTGATTAAAACAAATTTTAACGCTTGTTGAATCGAAACAGAGGGGAAGTTCTCGTTCTTAGTGCTTCCCTGCAGGCCGCTTCCAAAATGTCCCTGTCTTCGTCAAAGTAGACATTGACCTTGCGCATAGCTCCTCCCACCAGCCTCTCTGCCTTGGGCGGCTCTTGTCCCTGATGCCTCGCGCGGTACCTGGCAGCCGCTAGCTTGCCCGCCTTGATCAGCAGCGCTGTCCTTTCGGCACCAGTTGGCTTGGGAGAAGAGGCCAGCTGCAGAAAGACGTCCGTCATAGCCAACTCCTTCCCTGCTACTACTGGATCTGATACTATGGCGGAAGCCGTAGCCGTGATTGCGGGCAGAGAGACGGTACTCCTCATGGCCTGTACCGCTTGCCGTGCGCTGTTACGTGCCTCATCTGCGAAAAACAGTTTGTCTCTGTCATCCATCTTGATGCCGAGGAGCTCGAGAACGCCCTTGTAAGCATCCAGCGGCGCCGTAAACTCTGTGATACACAGTCTCTTGCGTGCGCCGATCATCGCGATCTTGTCCTCGATAAGCTCGAGCTCGGTGCGTCGCTTCTTGGTGGGCGGCTGCTCGATCGAGCCCAGCACGTCACGCCTCGTCTTCTCTGACAGCTGCTCGCGCCTCAGGGGCATCGCTGCCTCGAGCTGTTCGTCACCAACCACCGCCCGTGCCGCGATATTGGCTTGTTCTGACCGCAGCTGCTTTGCTCTTTCCCCTGGTACCTGGGCCAGAACTTGGACCAGTTTGTCGAAGGGCAGGCAGTCAACTGGGTTGCCTTTTTTGCCGTTGGTTCTCACGAACGTGATCTTCTTGATCGACTGGTGGATGCTGAGCCAGGCGGTCGACGACTTTATCTTGCTGTAGTGCTGTCTTGCTTCTTTTTCTGGACAGTCCTTAAATGTCGCGATTGCATCAGTGACAGAAAAGAAGCCGTCTTGCTGGCGCTTTACCAGACGATGGAAGTCTGGTTCTTGTAGGCCCATAAGCATAGGGTTTGCCTCGATGGCCTCGTTGGTGGCACCGGTGGACACGGTCTTGTCGTTTTGCTCTTGCATCATCTTCGCTCGGTTGAATTGTGCCAGTGACACGGCCACGACCGTTTCTTTTTTTAAAACCTTGTCCCAAATCTCGAGATTCAAAAGATGTCGGCCGGGCCAGGCTTCTTTTAGACCATCCATTTTCACAAGCCGGTTTCTGCGTAAAATTTTTAGATAATTTCAACGAGCCAGTTTATATTGGCTCGTTCAATTTTCACTGGTTTTGCGTGAAATTTGAACCAGCTGCAAAAATGTAGCTGGTTGAAAATTTCACGGGTCCACCAAAAAAATCGAGTCAAAAAAATGGGTGGTGTATAGCTGTAGCTCCAATAATGGAGCTACAGCTTTTTGCCGTGTCTGGTGGCAGGGTGGTCCACCCGAGGAAAATTCCCGGGAAATTTCCTTTTTCTCACACGTCCGGACCGGCCGGTGCCACCGTTTGTTCGTCCGGGCACCTCACTGGGAAGTACAGGATACACACGCACCCAATCACCCCGACCACTAAGACGGCGATGATTGCTACCACGAGCGGTTCCATTCTTTTGACTTTGCTCGCTTTAATAATTAAAATACGTTATCTAGAATTTTTAAACCGAGGCCACCTCCAGGCTACCATTGCTTTCGTGCAAGTACTTGAAATATGCGGAGTAAATCGTAATGTCATACAATCCGTCCACAACGCCGCGTTTGCCCGACGTGGCGGCGGTGACAACCATCTCTTCTTGGGCGTTGTAAGCGGGCCCTGTGTCGTCGGGCGCCTGCTGGAACTTCAGCTTCAGCTGGTGGACGTCGCCGCGGGACCAGAGGATGGGCTGGTCGTTCAGGTCCGTGACGGACGCGGTGTACTCCATCGCCGCACTGGTCTCCCAGTCGACTGTGTTGGACGCGCCAGCTCGTGTGTTGCTGAACTTGATCTTGACTCCGCACGAGCGCAGCCAGCTTGAGCTAGCCAGCACGGTGTTGAGGTTCGTCAGCGCAGCAGTGGCAGGCGAAGTGTAGCGCCGATCGGTAATTCTGGCAAACGTGAGGCCAGAGTCGATATCGAGGATAGCTACCGTCACTCCCTTGTAGTCCACGATCAGGCGGTTGGTGTCGGAAGCGGCAAAGGTCGCGCCGTTGGCATAGAAGGGCCCGTACTTGTGCGTGATGGCCGTGGCGCGCGGCGCGGGGCCGGTGTTGATCACCAGGCGCTCGCGGTTTCCGACAAAGGTCTTGTAACCGTCCATCACGCCGTCCAACATGGCCTTGGGGTCGTTGGAAAACGGGATCAGGTACACGCCGTTGGACTTCAGGTAGGAGCTGCGCACTAGCTGGCCCATCGTCTCCTCGCGGAAAAAGCGCTCGTCGATCGGGGTGCCTTCGCCCATCTGCGATCTGCCGTGCACGTCTTCGAGGTCGATTGTCGTCGCGTCGCCCAACATGTCGTAGGTCATCAAGCGCCCCGTGTTGTCGTACGTGTACTGCGGGTAGTAAGTGTTAGTGTCCACGCCGCTGTTGTATGCGGTCTGGTCGCCTGATTTGCGGATGAAGACAAACAGACCGCCGGAGTGGTGCGAGAATTGGTCCAGGTCAATCGCCAACCGGTCGGAGGGCTTAATGCGCTGGGCGTAGGCCGTGTACTGCACAAAGTCGACGTACTTCTGCTCGGCGACCTTGCCCATCTTCAGCGGGCTCCGGCCCAGGCGCATCCCGTTCGGCAGCTGTGTGCAGCCCGTAATGAAGCGGATCTCGCTCAAGCTGGCGGTGCAAGGCACGGCGGGCGCGGACTGTCCGTTGACTGCCGACTGGGCCGCCACGAGGATCGAACCTCTGGGATAAAATCTGATTTCGAGATCGCCGCGCAGCGTGCTCAGGTCCAAGTCCATGCCATTCAGCCAAGTGTGAACCAGTGGTAGGTAAAAGTACTGCTCGTCGTTGTTCTCCCACTGGCGGCCGCTGACCTTGCCCGTCTTGGGGCACATGTTGACCATGTCGGCAATCTGGTCGATGGCCTCTTGCGACAGCGTATTGAGTATCAGGTGCATCATGTCGCCGTGGTACCGCGCAATTTCGGTGCCCGTCAGGCGGTCGATGTACTCGATACGCTCGAACCACTGAGTAGTAGGCAAAACACGCGAGTCGGTCGGCTGGCTGCCGCTGGTCGTGAACGTGATCTTGAAACGCAGGGTTGCATCGTGGATCGCGCCTGCTTGGTTGTTCTCGAGGATAAAGCTGAAAAAAGCAGTGTTGCTCAGCGCCGAGGTCGCGGCGGCGGGCGCCATGGCCGTCTGCGTCCAGCAAGGACGAGCATTGATCGCGCGGGCGTGCTCGGGATCAATCACGATCTCCTGGCCGTTGCGCGCTCTCTTGCCTGTGGCGACTTTTTGCTGCTTGCTAGCAGGGGGCACGACGACGGTGGCGGAAGACATCGTCGTTAGCAGTATAATATTAAGGACAAAGAAGATTTCTTTTATTTTTTCAGGATCATGACGGCCCCGATGGCCGCGGCGCCGACCGCCAGCGGCAGCGCCATGGACTTGAGGCTGCCCTCGGCGTTGTCGCCTAGCTGCTTGGTGGTGTCCATCGCGTCTTTCGGGATGTTGGTCACCTTGTCGATCTGCTTGCCAAAAAAGCCCGTGATACCCTTAAGAGTGCTGCCAAACTGCCGCAGGCCTTCGCGGGTCCGCTCCCTTCTCTCCGCCTTTCTGCGCCCTACGCGCTGTTCGGTGGCGGCGCGGGCGTCCTTGCGGGCGGCCTTCTTGGCCGTGTGCCGCTCGTGCCTTTCTCGTGCGCGCTTGCCCATCTTTCTTATTTAAACTTGATAAGTCACGAAAATTAAATTTTTTTTATTTAAAAGACAATGACTTGGCAGATGCGTTCCATGACTTGCGTAATTTGTCCCAGGAACTGAGCGTCCTTGGCCACACTTTGCTTGGCCAGCAGTCTCTGTTGCAGCTGTTGCAGGGCGGGAGTCGGAGCACGAACACTCGCGGCCAGCTCAAACCAGATGCCAGCTTCGCTCTGGACGTACGCGGCGAGCTTGCCGTCCTTGTAGGCAGGCAAAAAGAACTTTTCAACGGTCGCAACTTGCTGCTCAAGACCTAAGTTCCACTGCATCCGCAGGTCCTTGCTCTCGCCTGCAGACAGCAGCCCCCAGTTGTCCAGCACAGTCTCCAGGTCCGCAAAAAGCTTCTGCAGCGCTTGGCGCTTGGTAAGGCCGCCGGAGGATGTCATCGAGCGTCACGTAGTGTGTGGGCAGCGGCTTGTCGAGGTCGCACGAGATCTTCGGATGACGAAAGAGTCGTTTGCAGCAGGTGACCACGATGATAGCGGCTGTAACGATCAGGGCCCAGGCCAACAGAGCTTCCGCAATTGGCATTGTTCACTCTAGACTAGCTACACAAGATTCTTTTTTTGGTTTTAGAAGCGGTAGTGGCCGTGGCCCGCAGGGTTCAGGTAATTTTCGTAGAAATATTGCGAAAAGACTTCAGACAGCGCGCCGATCAAGAACAGCTGCTTGGCAGCGTCTCCGTCGCCTACTAGCCCAAACTGGCCACTGCCCATGAGCTTGGGCAGCATAGCAAACAGCAGGCCTCCTCCGGCCACGTGCACCGCGAGGGAAGGGTAAGCGGCTAGCCTGCCTTCTTTCGTGCGGTTCAGCACGCGCGACTGGATTAAATCGATCGCAGTGGCAGTCAAGAAAGCCACTACCGCCAGCCCCTTGCTCTTTTCGACGACGACGCCGCTCAAGCCGGGGACAGCCGAGAGGCTGAAATAGGTGTTGCCGGGGATCACGACCGGGGCGGCAACGTAGGCAAACGCAGCGGCCGTGCCGGACCGAGCAAAGTTTTCAAGAGAAAACAGGTCGCTCACCATTTCGGTCATCTTTCTTTTCCGGAGGGGGGATGTTTAATTGGCGCACAACAAAATAAATTTTTTTTAATGATCTACTTCTCGGGCGCGGGCGCGTCCAGATCTGTAGCTTGGCTAGCTACAGGCTGTGCTACAAACATCGTGTTCTTGGCGTGAGTGATGGCGGCAGTCTGCGCCGTCAACAAAGCTAGCTCTGTCATAGGGTCCAGGCGCTGTAGCCCGATGCCCGCGCGCAGCTTGGCTCTTTCTAGCAAGAAACACCACCTGTCATTTGTAAAGCAGGCCTCGGTCGTGCCCGAGATCTGGTAACGCGACCGGTTTGCTACCAGATTTTCGAGGCAGACGAGCCCTTGCTTGAGCACGGCATCGGCCAGCTCGCCAGACAGTTCGCCTTCCAGCACTTCCTCGACTTCGTCCAGCAACAGCGGCAGCTTCTGTCTGGGCAGCCTGCGCAGGGCTTTCGGGTCACAGTTGATGTGTGCTTTTTTGAGCTTAGGTCCAATTAAGGCGCTGCGGCCATAAGCGCACAGGAGCCTGTAGTTCGGGTCATCGCGCAGCACTGGGTCTTCCGGCCCCGCTGCTGACGACGATGGCGCGGCCAGGCGCCGTGCCAGGCTCGCTTGAGACGGAGCGGCCGTCCTGCGTCGCTTGGCCGCCGGCTGTTTGATCTCGACGACTGGCGGCGGAGGTGGGAGAGGAGGGAGAAGTTCAGCGGTAGGCGGCTCGAGGTTAGCAAACGGGTCTGTCATCTCTTTGCTCTTACGGCCGCAAGATTAAAATTTCTTTTATCGCAAGACGTAGGCTGCATTTTCCTTATGGATAGAGTTCCATCCGCGCACCGAGCCGTTCTGGCGATCGAGCTTAGACACCGCGGGGATAGCCGCCCACTGCTGGTCTCTGATCTTAGCCGCTTGGTACTGTTCCACGAACGCCGAAACCTGCATGCAGCCCTCCCAGTTGTTCCCGTACGTTCTTCTGATTTCCGTCAGCCACGGCAGCATGTTGGCGTTGTTGTCTCCCCATTCGGTAGGAGTGTTGCCGCCGGCAGCGCAGTTCTTTTCACGAAAGTCTTTTCCGTACACTTCCTCGATCTCATCGGGCATACCGACGAGCAAAACCGCTCCTTTGTACCAAGGGGCCAGCGAGTTTTGCGACAGGCGCTGAGCCACCCTCTGCATGCTTTTGAGAGACTCCCCCTCCTCCCCGCCGATGTCTGTCACTCCCTTCAGGGCCGAGTAGATGATCAAGCTGGTAGCCAGCGAGTCGGTCTGGATGACCGGCCGGGTCTCGGTACCATGCTCGACCTGGTTGGCCTGGGCGGCGGCCGCCTTTTCCTCGCCGGTGTTGACTAGGGGCACGGTAGGGCCTCGGTTGCTCATGGTAGTATTTAAATATCATTCAATAAGAAAAAAATTTTTTTTAATTAAAATTACTTGCCGCCGCCGATCAGCTGCTGCTCGCAACGGGTGGCTTGTTCAGGCGTCACTTCCAACAGAATGGCGGCATCAGGAATGGCCGGCTGCTTGAAGACTTTCTCGATGGGCGCTTCGGCTACGGTAGTCTGCAGAACTTCGATCGCCTTTTTTTCGGCGTCCTCGCGATCCTTGCGCTTTTTCGATGCGATGCGCGCCTGTGTCTCGTTGACTTTGCCCAGGGCCAGGGCCAAGGTCGGGTCGAAGAAGGCCAGGTGCTGCATGTTCTTTTTTTTATCCAGGGCCCGGTGTAATCAGTTGATTATCAACTTTTGGTTTTTTGTGTTTTAGCTTGAGCCTGCCCTTTTTGCCGCTATCTTTTACGCCCGTGGCCTTCCCCTCTTCGATAGCCTTCACAGTATTCGTGTTATTTGACGACGCCGGCGCGGAACCGACGTTTTCTAGACCACGTCTCGTACCTGCCTTAGCTAGCTTGAGAGCCCCGACGCGGTCTGGCACAGCTGTCACGCCCGCGTTCCTCATGATCACCGCCATGTTCTTTCCGAAGACCCGCAGGTTCTGGTTGTCGCCTATCTTCGAGAGGAGACTATACCGCTCTTCTAACTGTGCGTGAAGTGCATCCTTCCTGTCCGGGTGTTTGAGATATTCCTGGACATAAGGGGCGACGACCATCTGCGCGACAACAGGGACGTCCTGTGGCGGTGCAGTTGTAATAAACTGGTGTAGCAGCCTGTAATTGAGACCGCGATCGCTGGCATTGTTAGCTGGTACGAGCTGGCTACTATTTTGAGCAGAGGAAGAAGGCGAAGTCTTGTTCTCCAGCTTGTCGTAGAGAACCAAGGCGGCCTTGTTCTTCTCTTCTTCGGTGCTTGCCTTCTTGTACTCGAGGAACGCCCTGGCAGGGTACCCGATGAGTTTATTGACCTCGTCGACAAACGCCTTCATTTGGCTCGTAGGCGCCGCTGTGCTCGCGAGCTGTCCACTCACGCCCGCAACTGCCTCCGTAGGCGTGGCAACAGCCTTCATCGCTCTGCTGACGTATTCTTTAGCCAGCGCGCTGACCTGCTCGATGTTGCTGGCATTGTTGATGCTGGCCGCGGGGATGCTGACAAGGGCCTGTGTCTGTAGAGTTGGAACGGTACTTTTTTCGTCCGGCTCCGATACCATCGGGCTGTCTCCTTCTTCTTCTTCTTCTTTCTCTTCTTCTTCGGCGGGCGGCCAGCCGTCGTCCATGCCGAGATCGCCGTCGTCGACTTCATCGTCCGGGTTTTCGAAGTCGTTGGCTCTCGTTCGCTTCAATTGTTTCAGAATAGACTGGAGCTGCTCGCGCACGTTCTCCGCGAGGTAACCGTCTTTGCCGCTCAGCTTGCGCACTACTTGTTGCACGACGCTGGTAAATCCGTCCTCTAACCCGACCGCGTTCTTGAGACAGAAATTCGAGAGGCCGGCCACGTACGTCTCGGCCGCAGCCGTCAAGTCGTAGTATTCGTCTTCTTTTGAGAGCTTTTCTATGGTCTCCATCATCTTTTCCATCTCGAACCGGGCAAACTTGCGGCGGGTGTCCGGGGCCGAGCTGCTGCTGCTGCTGCTGCTGCTGCCTGACGGTGCAGTAGTAGCGCCGCTTACACCGCTCTCTATCGCCAGGGGGCTAGTGCTCCCGTTTGGCGCCGCGGTCAAAGCAAACGCGATGTCTGCAATTTGTGACGCGGCCTGTCCCCTCTGTCCCTCCTTCCACATCTGAAGAGAGTCTCTGATAGTGTTTTCGATGGCCTGGACCTGTTTGGCAGCGGATTGCTGGCTGCCGATGTACAGCTTGGCGGCCTCCGCGTTCTGTTGCGCCTGTTGGACGTTGTGCTGGTCGGTCGCCCGGCCTTGTGTTACCAGGGCCTGGCGCTGGATATCGCCTACACGCACCTGCGTCCCGAGCATCGCGCCTGTCTCTCGCCCGCGACCTTGGCGCTATTCTCAGCCGCCCCGATGGCCAGCTGGCTGTTCGCGCTGTTCTGGATCCGGCCGACTTGGAGCTGCGTCTCGTTGTTGGCAGCGGCCGTGTCGGTCAGCACTAGGGCATCTTTCTGGGCACCAGTGATTGTCAATGTCTTTTTCTTGCTTGTTCAATCCGGTTAGAGTCAACCTCTCCGCCCGCTTTTATCAGTGCTATCCGCTCTATGTAATCCGCGTTCTGTTTTCTGAGGAATGCCAGCCTATCTGTTGATTCTTCCAACCGTCGGGAACTCTCGGCAATAGCCCTGGATTGTTGTTCCTCGCTCCTGATCTTCAGTTTGTTCTCCGCCTCCAGTTTTTGATGCTCTCGCTGCAGCCTTCTGTTCTTCATTTCCTCCTCGTGTTGCAGCTGTTTCGTTTCTTCGCCTGCCTCTTCTTGCTCCTGTTCAAACGTTGCCATGTCTAGCTTTCTTTTTTCTTCGTTGTTTTTTCTCCGTAGCTCCAGCTCTTGTTTTCGGTGCTCTAGTTGTGTTTGTTCAGCCTTGATTTTGGTGGAACGGGGCTTCTCGGCCGACTTGGGCGGGACCGCCTGCAGCTGGTTTCCCTCGTGTGCCTCCGGTTCCGGCTCTTTTGTGTCCGCTGCTGACGGAGCGTCCGACGCGGACATGTCCTCGTCGTCGTTCTCTGGCAACTGCAGCGCCTCGGCGCCGTCGAATTTGTCTTTTTCCTTGGCTGGCTCTTTCTTTTCCTGTGCGTCGCCTGGTTTGGGAGGCTTCGCGCCGCTGCCACCGCCTCCCTCAGGACCATCACCGGGCTTGGCGCTCGCTGCCGACGCCTCCTTTTCCTTTGTCGACAGGAGCGCCGGGCTTAAGTTCGCGCTTGGCATCGACCAGGCTGGTCATGTAATCGAGATTGACATGGCGCATGAGGGCTTTGGCCTTGGCCAGATTTCCGAAAATGCCGCCGCTGTTGCTACCCTGCTGTTTGAAAGGCAGCGGCCGGTAGTCAAAGAACTTGCCATTGGGCCGGCCCGTCCAGCTGCCGGCCGCTTCGCCGTCGCCGCTGACATAGCGCATTCTTTTTGAAAATCCAGGACAAGAAAAAAAAGTTTTTTATAGTGACTTTGTGATTTGTTGGACTAGTTTCTCGTACTGTGTTATCTGCTTGCGCTTCCGCTTGGCTTCGTCAGGCTTTGCCGCCTTGGCCGCTGACCGCAGCTCTTGGATCCTGGCCTCGTACTCGGCCAACTGTGCCCTGAGCTGCTCGCCGTACGGGGCCGGCACCTTCTTGTCCTCGCTCAGCGCGTGCCTCTTCGCGGCGTGGTACAGCTGCCCGTGGCTGTCTCTGTCTCGTCTGTACCGATCTATCAGTGTGTGGAGGTCCTTCTCCTCCTGTTTGGTGATGACGGGGCCCACGGCGGTCGCCAGCTTGCCACTGCGTGCCACGATCTCGGCCATGTCGATACCGGCCTCTTGTTTTTTAGGTTTGAGGGCAGCGGTGTTCTTGACAATCTTGAGAGGCTTTGGTTGCGAGGGCGGAGGTGGAGGCGGCGGTGGCGGTGGCGCGAGGGGCACGGCCGACGGCGCGGCCGACGGCACTAGCACTAGCGCGGCCTGCCGGTTCATTACGTACGGAGCGACGTCGTAGCCGAGCGCTTTGGTTAGTTTCTCTAGCAAGCGCGCCACTTGTTTCGACT
Organism: Paulinella micropora; assembly: GCA_019918135.1. NCBI lineage: Eukaryota > Cercozoa > Imbricatea > Euglyphida > Paulinellidae > Paulinella > Paulinella micropora. The sequence goes on from WBZZ01006283.1 coordinate 77,915, forward strand.
CGCTTGTTGGCACTGGTACGTTGACCGCCCGGGGCGCGTCGATCAGGTCAAGGGCGGCCGAGAGTTGTGGGTTGACAAATTTCATGATGTGGTGGGTGCGGGCCGCCATCTCGGCCGACACGCCCCCAGCAAAGCCCGTGCGGCATTTCTTGAAAGGCAGGCGGGCATTGGTGGTAAAGGCGCGTCGTTTCATTTTTCAGGTTTCCACGTGTAAAATTTTCAGAATATAAAAAAACCTCTCTCACTTGGACTCAATCCCGAGCCTAGCATTGATGTCTTTTATGTTCTTAAATGCCCGTTCGATAGCGTCATCGTCGAGCACGGCCAGCGCGGTCGACAGGTCTGGGTTTACATGTTTCATGATGTGGCGAGTGCGGGCCGCCATCTCGGCCGACCCACCGCCCGCGTAACCAGTTGTCTTCTTTTTGTAGGGCATGGGCGCCTTGTCAGTGAACGCGGCGCCGGCATGCTTTGTTTTCCAGGATTGCTTGGGCATCGTGCTGGCTGGTGTTAAAACACTGCCACTAAAATTTAAAAAAAATATTATTCTGCTTTCAATCTCTACCAAGGAAAAAAATGCAGACTGTCGAGGGCCCGGTCGACCGGCTGCAGGAGCCGGAGCAGCAGCTGGGCGAGAAGACGATCGAAGAGAAAATACTTGAATATGTCGACAAACAGAAAGACAAGGGCAGGAAAAAGAAGAAGCAACAACAACAGACAGAACAGCCGCAGCCGACAGAGTTCAAGCGGAACATCGAAGTTTTCTACCCGCGCGAAAATGGGGCGGGGCAGCTGTTCGTGCTCGTCGGCAAGTCGGAGCGCGGCAAAACGCACTTCCTGAAATGGCTCCTGTACAGCCTGTGCGCGCGCAAAAAGGACCCTTTCCAGTACGGCTTAATTATGGTCCGCACCAAGTTCAAGAATTCGTTCAGTTTCCACTTTGCGAGCGAGCAGCACTGCAAGATCTACGAAGGTTTTAGGATGGACATCTTGCAGAACTATGTAGAAAACCTCAAGAAGCGCTACCTGGAAAACAAACGCTTGGAGCCGTCGTTCATTGTGTTTGACGACCTTGTCGGCATCATCGACTCGACCGACCGCTGGATGCAGAACTTTTTCGGCACGTACCGCCATTATAACATCACGATCTTCATCGCGGTGCAGTACCTTACCGGCCGCAACTCAGTGAGTCCCATTATGCGCGAGCAAACGTCACACTGCATCATGTTCAACTCGAAAGTGCAGCGCACCCTCAACAACTTGTGGGAAAACTACGGACAGCTCTTTCCCAAAAAAGAGTTCCTGGCTCACTTTGCTCAAGCGACGGACGAGCGCAACGTGGGGACGCGACATGCCGCAATGGTTTACCACGAGCACATCGACCGGCTTGAGTACAATTACAAGTCCTGGCTCGCACCCGCTTCGTTGCCGGACGGCGAAGTCATCCTCAGAGGGCCCGACCCGCCGAGGTTGCCGAGCCGCGCGGACGTCCAGAAACAAGAGAGACTGAAACAGCTGGCGTACCGCGCGTCGAGCTGGCTGCCGACTTCGCTCAAGGGGATGTCGCGCCAAGAGCGAGAAGTGATGCAACGAATGTTATTTTACGGCGACCGCGCGAGACAGCGCCTGAAAAAGGACGGGAAGACCATGGCCCAGCGGGACAAGGAGATCCTCAAGCGGTTGGACGACCAGACTCGAGAAGCAGAGAAGCTGGCGGCGGAGCGGTTTGCGCAGCAGAACCAGATGATTACCCAGTTCAAGAACACGTTCGCGTACACCAACGCGGGCACGAAGGTCAAGCCGCTCGCGCTGCCCATTGACGGCGGCGAGGATGATAACTACTTTCCACTGTTACCCGTCTTATAAGAAAAACAAAAGTTCTGGCCTATGTATATAATTAAAAGTCGAATGCTACTAGCCGCGTTACCGGCCGATCTCTTGCTGGAAGTGCTGTCGTACCTCCGCGTCGGCGAGGTCGCGCACACGATCCGCCACCTGAAAACGCACACAGACCGCTTCGCGCGCGGCCGGTGGAAGCGGCGCAAAGTGCAGAACGGCGAGCTGTCCGGCTTGCACAAGTTCCTGAACGCTACTTTCAAGTACGACACCAAGTCGCTGCCGCGCCTCCTCAACACCGTGTCGCGCAAGAGCGAGCACATCTGCTTTACCTGCACCCAAAAGAGGACGGTCGAGGGCTACTGCGGCACCTGCTTCGTGTTCTACCACCGTGACCGGGTGATCACGCCCTTTGCCGCGTGCAGGCGCATGGGCCGCACGTCTTTCCCCGTGCCCAGGACGACACGAGACTCTATTGTAGCGCTGGCGTATATACCGGCCTATCGCTTCCGTATGGCGTATGAAGAAGCTGGTTGGCCCGTGCTGCAAGTAGACAAGTGGACCAGCTATTTGTGGCTGACGGGAGCCGAAGAGACTGCCGCCCGGTTCAAGCCCCGGTTCAACAGGGGGCTGTACATTACGGATTTTTAAATCTTCTTGATTTTTTAATTAAAACGAAAAATGCTCTGCGACGCTCTCAAGTTCGTTTTCTTCTTCCCCGTCCTGCTCGTAAGTCAGAACAGGGGTCAGGAGCTCGAAAGGAGGCATTGCCTCTTCTTCGGTGTCAACTGTACCAACTGTCTCGTCCAGAGCAGGCTGGAGCATGCTTGTTGTGTCTGGAGCGAACTGTCCAAGAATTGCAAATCCGTCGCGGACGCCCTCGAGATAGCTCACGGCAGTGGCGACGCTTGGTTCAAGGGCTTGTTACTGACCATGGGCTGTGTCCGCCGTGAGGCCGCACGTTCCAGTCCGACGCAAACTGGCCCAGTGACCTCGACTGCTATTTCTGGCGCGCAGACCCAC